>OY856187.1:406699010-406803066 GCA_963693315.1 Diogma glabrata | reverse complement strand
TTCACGCGTGTTCACAGCTTTACGTTATAAAAAGTAAAAAGAATAATTACAGTTCACTCACCCCATGGTTATATCCGACAGGCCTCAAAGTCCTGGCGTTTAGCCCTCCATCAGCGATGAATATTCCAGCAGGTAAAGTATTAACCGAGGAATAGTTGAATAGTAATGGTGAAAATGTTGCGCCGCAATAACTATGGCGATTGCTGATACGTTAAATAAATATTGTATAAATGTAGTAAAACTGTTGCGCCGCAATAACTGAGGCGATTGCTGATAAGTTAAATAAATATTGTATAAATGTTGTAAAATTGTTGCGCCGCAATAACTAAGGCGATTGTGGATAGAATAGTAGTACTATGATATAAAGGTTGCATCACAAATACCAGGCGATTATTAACCAAATATCGTATAAATGTTGTAAAAGCTGTTGCGCCGCAATAACTAAGGCGATTGCTGATAAGTTAAATGAATATTGTATAAAGGTTGCATGAATGCGCCGCAATACCTGGGCGATTACTGGGCGATTACTGATAACAAGATATAACTATGGTATAAATATTGTATGAATGTTGCATGAAGGTTGCGCCGCAATACCTGGGCGATTACTGATAACAATATATAAATATGGTATAAATGTTGCGTTGAAATACTGGATAAATGTTGCACCGCAATGACTAAGGTGATTGTTGAGAAAAAAAAATAGTATAAAAATTGTATATGAAGGCTGCGCCGCAATAACTCAGGCAATTACTGGTAAATGGAATATTAACATTAATAATTTTTCTTTTGCATTTCGTTGTTGCTTTATTTGGATTGATTTTTTTATTTTATTTAACTTAAACTTTTTTTTTGTTCTTCTTTTAACTAATTAATACGTTCTTAGAAACTATGACATATTACTATTTTAAATTAATTACAGGAACTAATGAATTAACACAAACAATAAAACCAATTTTTCTATTTTGTTGAGATCAAAATTTTGTAACCATTTTTAGTTAATCACAGGATCTAATAAGTTATCTCAAACAATAACAAATTGTTCTATTCGTAAGTTTATTACACTAATGAATTTATTGCGATCAAAATTTTGGATAAGATTATCACCATTTTTAAGTTAATTACATGATCTGATAAATTATCTCAAACAATAACAAATTTTTCTATTTTTAATTTTATTACACTAATGAATTTGTTGAGATTAAAATTTTGGATAAAATTTTCACCATTTTAAGTTACTCACGTGATCCATTAAATTTTCGCGAATCATAGAAAAGCTTCCATTTTTAATTTAATTACGTTAAGGAATTTTTCTTCTTTGGTTTTTTGTGAGACCAAAATTTTGGATTATATTTGACTATTTTAATTTTAATCACAGAATCTAACAACTTTTTCACAGACAATTCAAAATTTTCTATTTTTACTTTAATTTTAATCTTTTTATAATAATTTAATTTAATTTGTGCTAATAAAAAGAATTTTGCTTGTGCATCAGATGTCAAAAATAATCCAATAAGAAAAACATCAAATATCAGACTAAGAGAGAGAAAACTCGATATATTTATCTCTTATATAGGCATTTAATATCGAAAATTGAGCTGCAAAGTTTTTCGAAAGTGAAACTTGCAGAATATTGTTAGTACATTTTCCGTTTCAAAACAAATACTGGTTGTTATTTTGTAATACACAAAATTGCAAGATAATTTCACGAAATATACTATTCACAACGCGTTTGAAGGTAATAGAATAGTTCAAACGTATGTATAACCGACTTTATGATGATTTCGTATTATGAACTAATAACTTACAACCGTGTTGGTGTTACAGTAGAATCTAGAATTATGACGGAAAGAGAAATTGATAAAAATACCTAAATAAGAAATATAAAACGTTTTGAAGACAATTGCAAAACTGGTTGCAGGATAATAATTTTTTTGATATTAAGACGATTGGACAAATATGCACAGCTATTTGAGGTTTCAAAACATTTAGAGCAATTACGGTTAGAGACCCGGAGAATTCAAATACATGTAGTATGGTGAAGCAACGCTGGTGGAAACGCAGTGTGAACCAATAATAGGGTATTGTAAAATAAAAGATTATTGATAACTGTTTTATGCTAAGAATAAAATGTGTAACGAAAACGATAAGAAAATATGACTATAGATTATAAACGAGAAATTATTATGAACTACGCATGGTATGTAAAATGGTGATATGAGAGGAAATGGAAACTACATGAATCTGTGACTGTACTACACTACGTCCCCATAGTCCAGGCTATCCATAACAGGTGGTTATTTGCACGTGAAGTTTTGAAGATGCCTAATACCATCTCTCATTTGACGAATAAGATTACTTCTGCTGATGGAACGATTCAGAAGGTTATGAGTTATATTAGGACTCCAATCACTATTAAGGAACAAACTAAAACTTTCAATTTATTCGTTATATTTTCTCTCGCTCAAGATCTTTACTTGGGTATTGATTACTTTCAATCATTTCACTTAATCAATCAATTTTTCAAATGCTCGACTACAGCGTGCGATTCTTCTTCTGCCCTCGTTTTCAATTAAGGTCTTAGGCTGCACACATGTGTTAGAACATGTGATTAATGTTGGTGACTCAGTCCCCATCAAACAACGGCACTATCCAATTTCATCAGTCATCGAGAAAATGATGAGGAGGAATTGGATTGCATGCTGGCGTTGATAGAGGAGAGTTAGAGAAGTGATAGAGGAGAGTTCCATTCCATGAAGTTCTCCTGTAGTACTCATACATAAGCCATAAAAGGTTCGTTTGTGTTTCGACTCCAGAAAAGTCAATAATTGTACCAAAAAGGATGCGTGCCCTCTACCGTAGATCAACATATTCTAAGTCGTCTGCCGCAAGCCAACTTCTTATCTAGTCTGGATTTGAAAGACACTTTTTGGCAGATTCCTATAGAACTGTCATCGAGGGCAAAACTGCTTTTACGGTCTCAGATCGGCCGTTGTATCAGTTTGCTAGGATGCTTTTAGAATTGTGCAACGCGACTCAGACCATGACCAAATTAATTGATTAAGTCATTCCTCCTCTGCTGATATCGCACGTCTTTGTCTATCTGGACGACCTTCTGATGTTCTCCGATATGTTCGAAAGACATATCAGTGTACTGGAAGAAGTTTCCGGGTGTCTTAGTCGCGTGAAATTAACTATCAACGTAGAAAAAAGCAAATTTTTACTTCCTGAAGCACCTAGGATACGTGGCAGGCAACAACGTGATAAAAGTCGATGACGATAAAACCACAGCCATCGCAGACCCGTTGCTAGAAGGGTGAAAATAAGTTCGACGATTTTTGGTAATGGCCGGTTACTACAACATCGATTAGCTAAAGAAGTCAAACGTTAAGTTTGTTTGGACCCCAGAAGCAGATGCTGCCTTTAATTCATTAAAGACAGCATTAACATCAGCTCCTGTCCTAGTAAATCCTGAATATCGAGAGCCGTTCGTGCTCCTATGTGACGCGAGTAACGACGGTGTGGGCTGTGTTCTGGTCCAGTTGGACAAGGAGAGTGTTAAACACCCCATTGCTTTCATGTCCAAGAAACTGAATGCAGCACAACGAAATTACTCCGTCAGCGAAAAGGAATGCGTGGCCGCTATCCTGAGTGTACGGAAATTTAGAGCATACATATAGGGGGTTATTCGTTCAAAGTTATCACTGACCATTCATCCAAATGATTGATGCAGCAGAAAGACCTATCGGGCCGTTTGGCACAATGGAGCTTGAAGCTGCAGGGATTTGTCTTTAAGATCAAACATCGGCGTGGTAGTTTAAGCACTTGCCCGATGCTCTTTCGAGAATGTCAGTAGCTGACTTAAACCAAAGTGAATTGATTGATATTGATTGGTATTCCATAGTATGGAAATCTAACGAATATTTGAAATTGATAACCATTGTGGAAGATTCCCAGGGATCCATCCCTGGCTTGTGAACGTCTGGTGGTCTGGTATTTAAGAATGTTAAATTTGAAGTAGTTGACGCACCACCGGAGGGAGAAGTTTGGAAATTGTGGGCATCCCCTCGTTCCACGGAGTCGCTAAGATCCTGTATAATGGGTTGGCCCATGTTGTGCATAGTTTCTGTTTAGTTTTGAGCTTTGCTGAACATATTTTATTTTAGAATTGGTTTTGATCTTCTTCTTCGTTGCTGTTGTTGACGACCATATATTGCATCATCGTTAGAATCAGACACTGTTTGACCTTCTTGAATGTAGAAAATTATGAATGTAGAAAAAAAACGCATCTTTTAGTTTTTGGCTTCTTTAATTAATTCTGTTTTTGAACACATCATGCAAAATTCAGGTTTATCACAAAAGCTGTTTACCGGATCATGCAAATATTTAAAGCCGGATAATAAAGGAACAGATATTAGATCTATTAGTTTCTAGTGCTCATAATCTATAAATTGAGCGTGTTGAGTGGCTTATACGCACGTTTGCTGATGCATAAAATTATAGAATTTTACTGCATGAAAATTTTCAGTTTTATTTCTCAAAATTTTAATTTTCAATGATGCCGTAATCCAAAAGTATCCTTTTTTCTTTAGTTTTTTGGTTTTCTAAGGACTTAGCCTTTCACCAGCAAAATGTCCCAGATAGAAAGTTTTGTTGACAATAAATGCGTGCGTGCGCCCATAAGGAAACCAAATTCTTAATTTTAACAAAGTAGTTTTTTCCGAGGTGAGGATATTAAGTTATTTTAATATAAAACGTAATAATATAATTCCTAAAAATTTTAGAGTTATTTGTGAGTTACGAGAGCTTGAACTAATATGTCTCTCATTGGTTTATTGTTATGTTTTTCTAGATTATAGACCAATCCACCAATTCAACCTAACCGATGATATTACAATGATGTGGCAAATTAATTGGGAAACCAAAGAAGTAGAGTTCAAATTCACAAATATTTTTGTCGGCAAATACAGTTGGTTTTATTTTGGGCTTTCAAAACGGGGCCAAAATGTTAGTTTAGATATATGCTTGTTTCAAAAGCCTTCACATAATACTTTAAATATAATCGCGCAGGTATAAGTCTTATATCAGAATCACAAACATTATTTTACAAATAATAACCCTTTGTACCTCTAGGATACACATACAAATAAAGAGGGAACAAAATTTATATTAGATAAAGATCAAAACTGTGATACTAAAGGTATAAAACAAAATATAGCAATTGGTTTCAAAAGAAAATTTGATACGTGTGATAACGATGATATCCGAATGCATGTAGGCTGTATCCATAATAAACCTTTTCAAAATATAACTGGTATTTTTATTATTTAATTAGGAAGGAACAATGTGTATATTATGGCGTAGAGGAGAAAAAGGAGATTTTACTTTCAAAGAAGGTGATAACCCGACATTTCCACCATATAGTTTACAAAAGGATCACGGTATGCATTTGCTACAAATACTACGAGACGATTTAATAACAATACCTGAAAGGTGAGAAAATTTTATTGTAGCAAATTATTTGCTATCTCAAATTTTATTGCAGGCATATCGAAAGTATAACTATTGAGATACTAAAGAGAGATACAATCTACTGGTGTAAAATACAAAAACTGGACAGTATGTTTAAACAAAAGCATCATATTGTCCAAGTAAGAAAGTTACCAATTTAAAAAAAATTCTATTGTTTATAGAGAATTTTTTCATTTTTACTAATCATTCAACGTTTTGAACAATTTTATTTTTCAATGTCAAGGACTTTTTATTTTACAAAAACAGTAAATTGAAATGAAAAACAATAGTAAATTATACTACGTTCATATTACGATGAAATCAAGCTCGAAATCACCCAAAATTAAAGATTTCAAAAAACCGTTCATCAAGGTTACCAGACGTCCCGATTTCGTCGGGACTGTCCCGATTTGTAATATAGATTCCCACATTCAAGTTGTGTTTTGTATAAAACCCCATATAAAATTTTTTTTGAATTAATTCTCTTATCCCCCTTTTGTAGCGCCATTGCGGTAAACACCGGAACAGAAAAATCGCTCTATAGGGCGATTTTTCTGTTCCGGTGTTTACCGCAATGGCGCTGCAAAAAGGGGATAAGAGAAAAAATTCAAAAAATTTTATATGGGATTCCATACAAAACCCAACTTGAATAATTTTAAAAATTATCTATGAAATTTCTTATTTTACTACAATTAAATAATTTAAATTTGTTTATGAACTAATATTGACTATATATTAAGCGTAATATATAAAATATTCGATTTTCTTCTGTCCGTAAAACAAATACGAAAATAGGTTAAATTTTTCATACAACTTTGTATGGGAAATTTTGGCAGTTTTTATGTTTCTTTTTTGAGCGACTTAAGAATGATATTTTATATATTACAATTAAAATATAGTCAATAATACTCCATAAGCAAATTAAAATTGTTCAATTGTGGTAAAATGAGAAATTTCATAAATAATTTTTAAAATTATTCAAGTTGTGTTTTGTATGGAATCCCATATAAAATTTTTGTGATTTTTTCTCTTATCCCCTTTTTGCAGTGCCATTGCGGTAAACACCGGAACAGAAAAATCGCCCTATACTATTTTCGCACGACAACACAATCATTTAAAGAAAACGAAAAATGTAAATTTTAATTTTCATCATAGTAGACGAATTTTGTGTATATTTGTTTGAAACTGTCGTAAATATTAGGGCGATGATACATGCAAAAGAAATATCTTTCAGACATTTTCGCATTTAATTGGTTGAGCGGCGGTAACATTTTTTAAATATCAAAAAAATATTTTTGACTGAAAGACAGAAAAAATATCTGTAAGATATAAAAATATAAACTAAAATAGTATATTATTTAATTAGGAGCTAAAGTGATACTTTTTGTGTTGAGTCTATAGTTTGACGGCCGACCGCAGGCAGACCGACAATTATAGACGAAACACAAAAAGTCACTTTAGCTCCGAATTAAATACACTACTTTTTCGGCAAACGTTTAAATTTTTTATAAATATGAAATTAATACATCAAACTTTTTATAAATATGAAGTACCAGGAGACCGAGCTATGCTCGGTGAAAAGAAAGACAATTTTTTAACTTTTTTCGCAAAACAACTTTAATTTCAATTTATTATATTCGGCTGAGACATAAAATTGATGTTGCCGAGGTAACCGTCGTCGCTGTCACTATCAAGAATTATACAGAAGTTTCATCGTTCAATGCGTCTTTCCACACAACATTATACACGCGACGTTCATTTTCAGGTGGTGATAGATGTTTTAAGTTATTTTGTCGTTTAACACGGGAAAATGCTACGTACAACATACCGTGATTAAAAACATGTGTACGAAGGTTGACGCCAACAAATTCGAACGTTTGCCCTTCTGATTTATGCACGGTCATCGCAAACGCTGGTCGAAGCGGAAATTGATGTCGTTGTATTGTACATCCAAGTTGACCTTTACTGGAGGCGAGCGTAACTCAAGGAATGTGTACTTCTTGTCCAGCCTTTTCCCCAGTAATTATTTTTGCTTTAATTACGTTGTTACATAATTCGTTAACAATCAGACGTGTTCCATTGCACATACCCTCCAAAATATCTAAATTACGCATTAGCATAATTATTATTTTTCTTTAGTTTTAATTCTATGGGATGGCAAATCAGCAATTTCAATCGAATGAAGAAATTCTTGCGTGGATTCAATATCTCCTTCCTGTTTATCCTTCACGAATCATGACTTATGTACGATTTGTATTCTCTTGGGAGACGATCGACGATCTCAGCATTAATATTACTGACTTCTCTGTTCAGCGGCGCGAGAATTACACATTCCTTCATTCCATCGTAATCTTGATTCGCAAGGGGATTTCCAAATACTTCTTGGATTAAATTACCACTGGAAATTATATCGTCAGGTAATTCGATTTCATTGAAGTCATTTTTTGGAAGATTTCCATTTCCCAATTTCAGGATATACTTTGCGAATGCTTCCTGTTCATGATCGACACGCATATTTTTTGTGAACGAAATTTTTTTGAAATGCTTCCATAGATGACTTTTTTTGATCGACAAATCGAGTGTTTCACTACGGTTGCTTCGGAGTTGAACAGGTAAGCACTGACGGAAATCACCTCCAGCGACTAAAATTTTCCCTCCAAATGGCAAGTTTTGATTTTCAATAGACCGCAACAACTGATCCATATTTTGTAAACCATACTTTGGTAACATCGGTGCCTCATCCATAAGGAAAAAATCAGCTTGAGCAACTTTTGTAGCTTTGATTGAACCAGGTTTAATGCTGGAAATTGAATCTGACGAAAGCGGAACTTTCAGACCAAATGTCTTGTGTGATGTTTGTCCAGCAGGCAATAGAGTTAATGCGATTCCAGTAAATGCCATACATTTAACTTTGTGATTTTGGCCTATTATAAGGTTTTATACACGAAGGTTTTACTGGCACCACCTGGTCCATCTATGAAAAAACATTTTGTTTCAACATAGTTATTGTCATTGGCTGCACGTAAAATATTGACCACAATTTCAATCTGTTTTCCTCGCAGATGCCGATACATGCGTTCTCCAGTAGCAGCTGACTCATCAGAATTTAGAACGTCCAAGTTTTGGTCATCTTCGTAATTGTCAATGACGTCCATACCATATCGTTACACCCAGAAATGAAAATTTAGACCTCCTGTTGCTGTCGTATTTAACTTGAATGCAATAATACGATAAGCATGTTTAATTGCAGCATCCTCAGATCTATCATTTCGTCGTGCTTGCAGAATAAAATCTTCAGCCAACTGATTTTTGAATCTCTCCCAGAGACCTTTTGGATCTTCGGGACATCCAAAAATAAGAATCTGAACGAAGAGTATTCGCATTACCGAAGGCATTTTGGACAGTGTTGATTCTTCTAGATCATCTATCCACTGTTTATCGTCGAAGGCGAGGCCATGAGCTAGGCAAGCTTGTTTGTGTGTCGCATAACGAATGTCATTCACAGTAAGGAGATCATCAAAACTTGTTGCGTCCTTCACATGATAGAGAAGTACTCGCAAATGGAAGCATTCTGGTTGAGCAACATAATTAACGTTATGTATTCGACCAATGACACGCAATCGACGGATTCGCGGTTCCCATGTACTCGTTTTTCCAACCCATTTAAAATTTTCAGGCATTTGTCAATAGTAGTAGTAAAGTAATTCTGGTTTGTTTGCATTTGCTTCAACGCCTGGTTATGTCTAAAATACGCTTCTAGCATTGAACCTTTGTGTCCAATATCTGATAGATCTTCTTGGGCTTGGTCAATATCTTGCATTCGATATTGACCACGTAAATGAATATTCAAGCGCTGAACGATATGACTCTTTCTTTGGATTTCATGGCCAAATAATCGCCAGCATACTTCAGGTGGTGTAATGCAGCGACCTTTCACATAGGTGTCTGCTTCATTATAAATCAAACTCTGTAGATTTTCGATAACCTTTATTGATGCGCAATCGTGTCCTTTGTAGATGTATTTATATAACTATTTTACTGGACCTATCCTGCCAACATATTCAACATTGATTTGACATTGGAATTTTTTCAGCAAATAAGCATTATATGTGACCACATGACGATTATCTCGTGTAACTCGTGGATTATCCTTATCTTTTCGATATACTGCAAGTTCATGTGAAAATTCTTCTCGATTATTTAGTTCCAATTTGAGGTCATAACGACGACGATACTTTGGTTTTTCATCATCCGCAAGAGATGTTACTTCTTTAAATTGCATTGGAAAACCGAAGCGGTACAGCAATTTTCAATTTTTGTTGGCCATACATGTAGTATCTGGATTTAGCTCCACTCCGTACGGATTATGAATCATCCACTTTAATCAATCCACTTTAAGACTAATTCTCGCAATTCAGGGTCGTCGGTATTTGGAATTTCCTGAAAATGAGCTGAAATTAGATCATCAATTTCTTCTGGATTATGGATTCGATCTTCTGGATTCATGATCAACTGCAAATGCATATCTTCTTATATATTAATACGCTAGATTAAAACTTTGTGGAGCATAAGGCTTTTTTATTCGCAGATGGATTCAATTCAAATTTTCACAGCTAACTGATATTAGTGTAACCTATATTGGGATCCAGATTCAAACAAATCGGATCATAAATAAAAAAGTTATTATATACGGAAAACTTTTTCTATACATATGCATTATAAGTTTACATACATATAAAAATATATTTGCTATCGAACAACGAACAACAAAAACGAAACTTAAAACTTTATTTTGTTATTCTTTTTTATATTTAATTTTTTCTCAGCTGTTAGTATATTTATTTCTTTGAATGTGAATAAACGTACATATTGTTTTTCTATGTTTTAAATTTCATTTCGAATTTTTTCTTATGCGTAAGATAGGTTTTGAGTTAGATCGTGTGAATCCTTTTGTTCGTTCTTTTAAATCAATGCATGAATTTTGTGAAAGACCTGAGAATGTTACTGCTGATGTGTCAATGGTTATAAAAGTTAACAGAGAATGTGATATTCGTCGTTTTAATGATGCTGTTCAAACTGATGTGGTTGCTATTTTTAAAAATGATGAATTTTGTTAAATTTGTCAGATGAAGATAGAATTGATGGAAATGAAATGATTAATAAATTTGTATGTACTGAAATCCCTGATCCCATTCTTTTTCCTAAATTACATGAATATGTGAAACGTCATATGATGCATGAACCATGTGGTGCTCTAAATCCCAATTCTGTTTGTATGAGAGTGGTAAATGTAGTAATAATTTTCCAAAACCTTTTTCTGAAAATATTAAAGAATATGTGAATGGTTACCGTCGACGTGATAATGGTATGAGTGTTGATGTACGTGGTGCATCTCTTGATAATAGATATGTTGTTCCGTATAATATTTATCTTCTTGCAAAATTCAATTGTCATATTAACGTGGAAATATGTACGACTGTTAAAAGTGTGAAATATGTTTACAAGTATGTATATAAAGAGTATGATTCTGCCAATGTTGAATTGAGAGTGAATGGAGAGAATGCAGTGAATAATGATGATGCGATTGTGGGAAATAAAATTCAAGATTTTTTGAATGGACGGTATGTTGGTTCGACTGAAGCTGCTTGGCGCATATTTGAATTTCCAATGCATTTTCAATCTCATACAATTATTCGACTTGATTGTCATTTGCCTAATAGACAAAATGTTTATATCAGGAATGGTAATGTGGCTGGCACAGTCGCAAATGTATCAAGAACAAAATTGTTAGCATTTTTCCATTTGAATTCCATTGATAATTTAGCTAATGAGTTTTTGTATACAGAATTAATTATGTTTGGTATGACCAAAGTAAATCGTGGAAAAGAAGACAACGTGGGGCTGATAAAGTTGTTGCTCGATTATATATGGTTACTCCAAAAGATATAGAATTGTTTCATATGCGTTTACTTCTGTTGCGTGTTCGTGGTCCAAAATCTTTTTTTGATCTACGTATGTATGAAGGTGTACCCTACCCTACTTTTGTTGCAGCATGTGAAGCTCGAGGTATTGCAACAAATGATAATGAATAGCGTGAATGTTTACTTGAAGCTTCAGAAATTCAATCACCAAAACAGTTTCGTCAATTATTTGCATTTATCTGTGGTTTGAATGTTCCTCCGAATGCTTTAGCTTTTTTTCTTGACAGCTCATGCAGGTTGTGGGAAAACTTTTGTTCAAACGGCAATCATTCATAAATTTAATTCACTAAATCTTTCGTGTATTGTAACTGCCTTCAGTGGTATTGCATCAACTCTTTTGATTGGGGGGCGAACTTTGCATAATGTTTTCAAATTACCAATTCCATTATTAGAGAATTCAATGCCAAATATAACTCCAAACAGTGTACATGGCACATATATTAATAATGCATCAATCATTATTATAGATGAAATTTCAATGTGTTCTATTCATGCTTTAAAATTAACTAGGAAGGCCCGGCGTGCTTCGCTACGCTTATAAATAAAGTTTTTGCGTAGACATTTTGTTGACGTAGAAGCAATGATTTCAAAAAGTGGTAACGAGAAATGCTAGCATATAATTTTTAATTTTTCTTTTTAAATATATGAATGAAAAATAATCAGAACTCTAGCTGATCAGTTCGGATATATGAAAAATTAGCGATCAAATAAGTTAGAGATAAAATAAGCTTACTTGATCGCTAATTTTTCATATATCCGAACTGATCAGCTAGAGTTCTGATTATTTTTCATTCATATATTTAAAAAGAAAAAGTAAAAATTATATGCTAGCATTTCTCATTACCACTTTTTGAAATCATTGCTTCTACGTCAACAAAATGTCTACGCAAAAACTTTATTTATAAGCGTAGCGAAGCACGCCGGGCCTTCCTAGTTAATAAAATTATAATAAAATCAAAAATTGAAACTTTTTTCAAAGTTCTAAAATTATAACAAAATCAAAAACACAAACTTTATTCGAAATTCCAAAAGTATTACAAAAATTATAACAAATTAAATTGTAGTGTGCTTTTTAAAATATTTTCAACAAAATTTATAATAACTATTCCAAGTATTTGTGACGTCATTCATATGAAAAATGGTTTTCCTTCATTAAGGCTCTAAACGACTTTTCCCAAAGTCGTGACCTATATAGATCGTTTTTTCGCACCGGAAAATGGTAGTTTGCCAATTTTCAGAAAAAATTATAGTGGCGTTTTCGAGAAAAAATTTAGACATAAACAATTATTGCTCGTTTAATAAGTAAGATTTGTATCGTCATAATTACTTCCAAAAAAGAGAAAAAAACATTTAAATTTGTATGAATAAAATTTTTTTATCAAAGCAGCCTTTTCAAAATTTTATAATATGAGAATCAACTTATTCTTTGTTGTCATGGTTATACAATATGTTTGAAAAAATAACAAACTAACAAATAACAAATGCTACTTTACAGCCTCCGTAATATAAAATAAAAATGGCGTTACTTTTGCTGTCGCTAGACTTTACTTTTGCTGTCAGGCTAAAAAGTAAGACTTTAGCTAACTCCCTAGCGGCAGCAAAGTTATACTTTACAGCCGTTTGCCGAAAAAGATATTTTGTGCTTGACAGTTATAACTGATTAACTGAAAAATACATTTTAAAAGTAAATTTTACCAATAATCAATTACAATTAACTTAATTTGATGATTTAGCTACAATTAAAATAATTTATTTACTTATTCATGTAGATTTAGACAAAAAAATAAAAATTTGGTCCAATGTGAAAATGCCTAAATCTATATGAATAAGAAAACAAATTATTTTAATTGTAATTAAATAATCAAATTAAGTTAATTGTAATTGATTATTGGTAAAACTTACTTTTAAAATCAATTTTTCAGTTAATCAGTTTTAACTGTCAAGCAAAAAATATCTTTTTAGGTTATGTTTTTATATCTTACAGATATTTTTTCTGTCTTTCAGACAAAAATATTTTTTTGATATTTAAAAAATGTTACCGCCCCTCAACCAATTAAATGCGAAATTTTTTATGTCTGAAAGATATTTCTTTTACATGTATCATCGCCCTTATTGTATGAAGTTTATAGAGAAAATCATGGCATGTTTGGCATAATTTTCAAAATGTCTAAAGAGTTTAAAAAATTTAAAAATTGATTTATACTACAATAAAGTTGTGCAGTTGTGCGTAAAACGTTGTACATACACTCAGGCTGAAAGGAAGATTACGCCCTTGGTTCAATAAAAGCCCTCGCTTCGCGTCGGGCTTTAATAGGAACCGCTGGCGTAATCTTCTACTTTCAGCCCTCGATATGTAAATAACTATTACGAACTCGTTCATTCATTTCAATCATACGTCGGAAAAAATTGTCGTAGTATTTTCGATTCGTATAAAAATTTGCGATCAAATACTATCATACCATACCTAGTCTCATTTATATGATGCTTTCATGACATTAACTGATCTTAAATTTGACATTGATATGATGTCATAATTTGGACTTAAATACGACCTTATTATGATTTTGTTAAATTTTACTAGAGGTTTATCTATTTTAATTGTATATAGTTTGAAAAATTTTGCGTATAGCTAGTTATTGCTTCCTAGCAGGCTATAGAATAGTGGGTAAGTAATGAGCAATGAAAGACTGACTATGAATGAATGACTGACTGTTGTTGTTATACTCCAGTTATGCTATGCTAAGCTATGTTATTCAATACTAGGTAGCATAGCTAGAGTATAACAACATCACTAGAGAAACTAATTGACTAAACCTGAATCTATTAAATATGTGTTTATGTAAATTTTTTGTTTTCTTATACTTCGCTAGAATTGTAGACTAATTTTTGGTTTATAGGCGTTGACATTTTTTGATAGTTTATCTAGTCGGCTACCCCTGATGAGAATGATAAACATTTTTAAAGTTTAAAATTTTCTTATTTGTTCGAAACTAGATCGGTCGATAATTGTATGGATTAACAAAAATTTCATAATTTGCAGCATTGTTTTTTAGATTCAGTTCTTATATTCATGATGGGAGATTTTCCATCGGAGTGATGTTATATCACAACTAATTTACTGAATTAATCATTAAAAAAGAATACATTACAAAAAAAATTTTATATTACTATGATATCAGCCTTATATCATAATTCATAACAACGTCACGAATATCTTCACAGACATCACATTTATGTCATAGTTATTTCAATATTGTTATGTCATGTTCTTACGTTAATAAGAGTGAAATAATGACATACACATGACTTATATATGACCCAGATCTTCAATAAGATGTGACTTAGCGTGATGTCATTTTGATGTCACAATGACGTAAATGTGTTTTCTGGGAAGGAACAATATCAATATTATTTGTATTTTAAAACATTTAAGATAGTTTTAATATATTAAAATTCATGAATCTGTTAAATCTATTAAAATCCAGAAAAATCCATATTACATGTTATAATATGTCGCATGTAACATGGTATATGTTTGATCCCCTTTAATCGGATGTATAAAAATATAAACATAGCAATCCAGCTACAACCAATGTTTCGAAATCTTAAAAAATATTGTCATCCACGTAAAGCTTTGTACTGAAAAATATATATTGACAATTGGTTTGAAAATCCAAAATAAATCAGATTATTTTGTTTAGTTTAAGTTGTTTTTACTTTTGACAATATGTTAGCTTAGTTAAATTACACTAGTTTACAAATTTTAAACTTGTTTTGTCTCCCTGAATAAAACCCAACTTTTCTTATAGATTTGGACCTCCTGAACACGAATATCACATTCATTTTATTTGGTTAGCTCTTGTTTTTGAGATATTCACGAAAAACCATTTTTTTTTTGGTGATCAAAAATGTTGTTTCGGTTTTTGGTTCTCATATTTTACAAAACCAACAAACTAAAAATATTAATGAAACAAATGCATACTAAATATACCAACAAATATTTTGAGCTATATTTTGTAAAAATCCATTAAGGATTCTGGAAGTTACAGTCGAAAAAAGTTGAAAACATACTAAAAATTCACGTTTTTTTTAAATTTTTCCATTTTCAACACCATAAATTTTGAGCCAACAAAGACAATAATTTTTTTTTAATTTCTTGAAGCCTATAGTAACATCATTTTTCTTTCTTTTAAGCTAAAAGACACGAATATTGGTGCAGTTTGCACCAAGTTATTCAAGTTTTTCCAAAGAAAGTCAAAACTCAAAATTTGGAAAAATATAATTTTTTCTTAATTTATTGTGCCATAAATAATGATTTTATAAGTTTAGTCGTTCTCAAACATCAGTAAAGAATTATTTCAAAATAGTAAAGTATAATTTCCATTTCTGTTTTCGAAGCTGGGAAGTGGATCGATATGAGACGTAAATAGAAAAATATAAACATAAGATAATGAATTGTGAGGAGAGGCAAAACATCATAACATCAGAACTATTTAAGTCAGTTCAAGCACCATAAAGTTAAGCCCCTATTTATGTCTATTAATACCTGTTTGTTTCTTTTCTTTTTAGGGTTCCGTTTTTTATACGAAACACTATTGGTGAGAGTACAACGTGTTTTTCATATTATTTCGATTATCTCGTGAACCATTAATCCGATGAACTTAAAATTTGAGGTGCTTATAAAACTAACCTATCCACACAAGATGGTAGGTTAAAAAATAAATAAAGTTGTGTTCGTTTGTTTTAAAGAGGTACGATGTAAAGCCTATGAAAACATACATTTTTTTATCGAGACGAGTAGGGTATCATATGAAACGGCTTCATTTCAGCATTATTTAAAAATATATTTTGGAATTTAACACCTCACCATTTTTTGTATAATTTTGAAAAATGACGTTTTCGGGATGTTTTATTGCCCCGATTAACTCCGACCCTACTTCATCGAAAATTTTGAAATATATTTGGAATGATAGAAAATTGAGTAGGTTTTTAATGAAAAATATAGAAAAGTGGCAGACACTCATAACTATATTTATTAAAAAATAAATTTACGAAAAATACAGCGAACTCCAATAATTATATTTTTGTGTTTTTAAGGGATTGGGGTGGGGAAGGGTGAAAAAACTTTTTTGACCCAGGCGAGTGGGGTGTCATTTGAAAGAGCACCAAATTTCAGAAGCTTTGCAGTTTTTTTTAGAATTTTGTGGTACATAGTTTTTGAGTTATTCTAAAAAATGTGCAAATTCCAGACCGTCCCCCCCCCCAACCTTTCGACACTGATTGACAGAAAAAATTGAAAAAATTCATAGAGACAGGAAGTTTGCTATATTTTGAACGAAAATTATAGCGCACTCTCAAATAATTATATTTCTGTGTTTAGGGGATGGGTGTGAGGAGGGTAAAAAAAACTTTTTTTGACCCAAGCGAGTGGAGTATCATTGGAAAGAGCACCAAATTTCCAAAACATTGCAATTGTTTTTAGAATTTTGCGGTACACAGTTTCGGAGTTATTCTAAAAAATGTTCAAATTTCAGACCGTCACCGCTTTTCCACAATTTGAATCAATGATATTCGGAATCGTAAAATCTGTATTTACTATTCCACTAGGTTCAAATTCTTTCACTATTAATATCCAGGCTCAAGTACCACCCGATTATTCCTTATACTTGCGAAAATTTGTAAACACTTTCAATTGCAAAATTAAAACTGACTATCTGATATTTTGTTCGCTTATTTATATCCAAAAACAAATAAGTAGAAACTTCTGCTAATCAGTTGTTGCACCGATACACCGATGCACCGATTGTGGGAGATTAGTGAAGAGATCAAGAAAGCTGTGTATTTCTACAACCGTACTAGATCGATAGAAGTATCACGAAATGAGAATTAACTTTTGGGATAACAGAGAAGATTTAAATGAAATTTCAATTGGTGTCATTTAAGATTTACCAATATTGAGACAGGGAATTAACTTGTATGAGATGTTGTTTGGTATAATAATACCAGTGCCGCAGCCAGATTCATTTCCAACAAATGAATGATTAGGAAATATGACATTGTGTCTAGGATTGAGATAAGTTTCGTTCACTAAAACAATTTTAATTTTGAAGTTCCATTCTTTTATGATATGCTACTATTGAGTTAAGATTTATTGAAATGATTTCAAAAAATCGTTTCGACATTAAATTTGGAGGTTTTGAATGAATGTTTCGTTTTTCGTCAATGTTGTCTATCGTTTTGTATTGTGGGAAGAAAAGCTATGCCCTTTTCAAGAAGCAGTTTGGTGGTTACACCAAATAGGTCAACTGAAATTTCCATGAACGAAGATATGGGGATTACGATTTTGTCTTGACTTATGTTATTTGATGTAGTGGGCGGTATACCATCTCCTCTTTGTCTGATGTTCTGTTTGACAGCATCTGCAAAAGAAATTTTTTTATTAATTGTGCTATTTACAGATTTCAGATTTATTAACAAAGTCCTGTTGCTGCTTGTTGGTGGATATTGCTTGTTGTCTTTCCATTTCTCAGGCTGCAATAAGTTTTTGAGAGAGCACCTCTTGTAGTTATCTGAATGGCCAATTTGTCCACAATTAACGCAGAACGGCTGCCTTGTTTCTTTATCCTATAGGTTTAAAGGACAAGCACTTGGCTAGCCATTTTGTTTTACGGCGGCAGTAAAGCAACTTTCATATTTTTACGCCGGTAAAAAAAAGTGTCGCCATTTTTCCCATATTTTTACGGCGGTAACAAAAGTAACATAACACGAAATTATAAATTAATAAAAATATGTTGAACAAGACCAAAATATGTGTTATTATTTCACACAAATTGTATAACTATGACAACAAAATTAACAACTATTTTGATACGATTATGAAATTTTGAATTGAAACGCTTAAAAAAAAAAAATAAGAAAAACCTTTATTCATAAAAATTTAAAAGTTGTTTTTCTTTTTTGGCAGAAACTGATAAAAAAATAATATTTATAAAAATATTGATGTATTAATTTCATATTTATAAAAAATTTAAACTTTTGCCGAAAAAATAGTTTATTTAATTCGGTGCTAAAGTGACTTTTTGTGTTTCGTCTATAATTGCCAAACTATAAACTCAACACAAAAGTAACACTTTAGCCTCTAGTTAAATAATATACTATTGTTTTTCATTTCAATTCGTTTTATGAACAAGAATTTTGTTCGAAACGTTTGGTAATTAATTAAAAAAAAAAAATTAGCTATAAACAACAAAAGTTTTGTTTTAATTAATAATAAACCAATAAAACATTATATAACGTTAACCATATAAATCAGGGTTGTGAGATATAATTTTTTATTTTCAGTTTGAGCCGATTATATATAAAGCTAATCTTGTCCATCATTTGGAAATATTTCATTGCGACACTAATGTCAACGACGAAATACAAGTGTTTAAAGGAGATTGTGATAAATTACCTAAAGAAGCTGAGGTTTGTTCAAAAGTTATCTACCTTTGGGCGATGGGTGCAAGTAGTTTTACATATCCTATCGAAACAGGATTACCGATTGGTGGGGAAGATTATAATCTATCTATTCTTTTAAAAGTTCACTATAATAATACCAAAACTATGTCGGAGAAAATCGGTGATATGAGAATTCATGTCGTCAAAAATTTAAGAAAACATGATGCAGGAATAATGGAACTAGGACTTGATAATACAGATAAAATGGCTATACCACCAAGACAAGTTGGATTTCCTCTAAGTGGCTATTGTATTGCAGAATGCACAAATAATTCCATACCAGTGAATATTACTATATTTGGATCTCATTTGCATACACATTCACGAGGTGTTCGTGTTATGACTCGACATATACGTGGAGATACCGAGCTACCTGAAATAAACAGAGACGATTATTATTCTTACAATTTTCAACAAATTCGCCAGTTAAGACAAAAACCTGTTGTACTACCGGTAAGTGGAGTTGAAAATAATTCCAATGTTTAAGGTTATTTCATTTTTTCCCCTTTTATCTCCAATTAAGGTGCATAGGGCGTCTTCTAGACTGGACCATCAAACTCTTTTGGGGGTAATTTCTTTTCAGTTCTCCTCATGCCTTGCCAATTTATATTGCTTCAACTTGCCAGTTTGAATTGCACAGCTTTCATCCATTGGTAGTCTTCCAAGATTTCTTTTACTTTGTGGATTCCACTCTAGGGACATCCTTGTCATATTTTCAGCTGATTTTCTCAGTCTACGGTCTCAATGTCAAAGTTTGACGTAGAAGTTCCTGATTACTGATGGTGTTTACCAGAAGTATTTTATCAATTTTCTCAGGCATTGTTTACAAATACCTGTACTTCGTTTGCGATCTGTCTTGTATGTTTCCATGTTTTACATTCATACAGCAGTACTGACTTGATACATGCATTGAATATTCGTAGTTCGATTCGATCCCGCCTGTTTTTGCTACAGTACAACCAAGGTACACAAATTTATCAACTGCATCCACTTTTGTATTATTGATGGTAATTGGTTTTGTTTTCTTTCGTTGATGTTGAGACCAACTTCATGTGCAAGTGCTGATAGTTTCTGTATTTTCTGTTGCATGTCCGTATGTGTGTGTAAGTAGGCAGTTGTTGTCTGCGTAGCCTAGATTAGATTCCATTAGATTATATTTGGAGTTGCATCATCAAGTGTTCACTTGATACTATTTAGTACTATTAGGAATAGTAGTGGATATATCACACTGCCTTGTCTCACTCCTCGGTGGTTGTAGTATATAATGCTTTGCTGTCCTTTGTGTTGTATTACGTTTACACCATCCTGATATATTTCCTTGATGATTAGATCAATTATTTTCTACGAGATGCCTATTTCACAAAGTGTCTCCCATATCGCACTCCCTGGGTTGAGTCAAAGGCGCGTTGAACCTCCTTGAACAATTTCAATGGCGTTTCGATGTGCGCTAGATATTGTTACTTATTACTGTTCATATAGAATTCCTCTTTGTTGTGTCATCTACTATCTATCCTACTTCATTGAGTCCTAATATCTCGATCTTGTATTCCCCCTATTATCTTCTTAGCTAGTGCTAGTCTTGAGCCAGTTTCTAGGGCTGCTGGATAAGGTATGCTTGCATACCGGGGCAATTTATTCTTGCTTCGACGTAATTCAATCACATTTCACATTTTCCTGATGATGTGGTCACCCCTCCCCCCCCCCCCTGCCCTTTTTTGCTTGACTTCATTGAAAGTGATGTTATCGTCCTTACCACTTCTCCATTAATTCGTTCGGGATTAATTCGTTCAGGCAGTTTACTCTTTCAAAATAGGGGACGAAGGACTTGTGCAATGTACTATCATGTTCAAAACTATTTATGTTCGTGGATCTAGATTTAAAATAGAGTGGAGAACATAACTGCGGCTCTGGGATACGTCAGCGTTATTAAATTGAGACCAAAATGTCTCGGTCAGTCAGAAAATTTTGAATCAACTTCACAACTGCGGAATGAGAGTCGTACGCAACTCTTTTGAGATGTCTAATGCGATAACGTACTTTTATGCATTTTAAATTTTCGTTTCATTTAAATTTCCGGATAGATGGATCAGTTTTTGTTGATTTGTATACTTTTTTATTTTTTCTACGGGTGGTACAACCCCGCGTTTGCCATTATTGCCCTTTTTTGTATCGCTATTATCATTAATGTCAACGAAACTGGCCAAGCACAACACATCATACTTACAACTAATACAAATATATAAAACTATAGCGTGACTGACGATGACGTAAACTCATGAGATTTTACCTATTCATAGATCATCCAACAAGCCGTCGTAGTTTCCACTGCTGACTAAACACAACACGTCATATTTACAGATAATACAAATATATAGCTACAGCTTGACGGTAACGCGATTACATAAAATTTTTCTCGTACAAAATCGCACAACTCTCTTAAAAAAGTTTTCACTTTAAAAAAAAAATGGTTAGTTTTTAGTTTTAAATATTTAATATAAATTTTAGTCGTACAAAAAATAATATATAAACCTATAAGGAAGAGAGGATGCTATGCATGAAAAACCAAGTGCCCCTTAAATATTTATAATAGCAGAAATTTTTTAAAAATTAAGTTTAAACCTAAATTATTTTATTATTAATAGGGTGACGCTTTAATAACAACATGCTATTACAATACCCTCAGCAATGAGAATGCAACTTTAGTAGGAATTACTGAAAATGATGAAATGTGTGTTAATTACATACAATATTATCCAGCAATAAATCTAACATCGTGTAAGAGTGCGGTTTCAGAAAAGTCCTTAACCGACTTTTTTGAATCTAAAATGAAGTAAGATCAGCAACAAAAATTATATTCAAATGCTTTAAAATTTATTTTTCTAATTTAAATTTTAGGGATCCAAATAAAGCTAGGTCTGAAAATTATTTATCGCTGAAATGGGATCCACCTCTTGTTAAGCAACTTTATAGAATGTATGTTGATGAACCACTAAGTATGTCATGTAATCATTCGCCAGGTTATCAATTTCCGGGATATAATTGGGAGAATGCAGCGATAACATCAGCCAGCATTTTACCCCCCGAACATGAACATCTGGAAGGCTTGGAAATGGGAGATTGTGACTTTTTAGGTGAATGTATTTATTAAAGAATAAATTAATTGACAAAAATTGGAAATTTTTGCAAGATTTATAATTTAAAATAAAAGCCAAGTTAAATAAATGTAAAAAAAAAAAACAAATTTTGATTGACCAACTTTAATTCGAAACGAACTGAAAACTAAAAAATAAAATTGTTTAGAATAAAATTCACACATCAGATTAGAATTCAAACATCAGTTTTCTTTGATAAAGTTTTTGACGACATTTTTGATTAATTAATACAAAATCCATATTGATTTGTATTTACATATATTCTAAACAATTTTAGTTTTTAGCTTTTAGTTCGTTCCCAATGAAGGCGTGTTAATTAAAATTTGTTTTAATAATTTTTTAGCCTGTGCTTCGTAATCGTTGATTATTCATTAAAAAAAAATTATGTTGTTACTCACAGAAATTCAATTAATTTTTTTCATTTTGTTCTTCCAACTATCAATAGCGTGCTTGATAACTAATTACATACTTTAAAATTTATATTTTAATATCAAATATTTCTTGTTTAATTAAATTGTTTGATAAACA
Source organism: Diogma glabrata (assembly GCA_963693315.1). Classification (NCBI taxonomy): domain Eukaryota; kingdom Metazoa; phylum Arthropoda; class Insecta; order Diptera; family Cylindrotomidae; genus Diogma; species Diogma glabrata. Next base: position 406,780,397 of record OY856187.1, on the reverse strand, counting down.
AATAAACAAAAACATATTTTGACTCTCCGATTAAGCTTAATGAACAAAATCGCTTCGTTTGAAATGAGTAAAAAATTCAATGATCAACATCTATTTAAAAATTGGTAAAAAGTAATTTAATTGGACAACTAACATTTTTGGTTTAAAATTATTAGAAAAGCATACTGCCAGTTAATTACCCTTTTTGATAAAATGTAAGAACAATGCGCTCTATAGAAAATTAGTAAACATATTGCTATTTTTGTGACCGTATAAAATAATAACGAAATGTAACATAAAATTCTATTCAATTCAACATAAGTGAAGGCAACCTAACCTGTACAAAATTACGAAATCAAATTCTAATCATCGTTATCGTCAATGGTTATAAAATGCATATAATTGTTGTTGTTTTTCTTGGAAGGACCAAACTATTTGCTTTGGATAACATTATTTCTTAATTTTTTTAAAAGAAAATTCCGAACTAAAGATGTTTGGAATAACAGGATTGATGTTTGGACAGGATTAATTAATTGTAAACAAAACGCTCTATCGTGTACATAAAACCGTGCAAATAGACGTTTAGTTATTTTTTAATTATAAATAAAGTTTTAAGCGTTATATAATGGAAGCATTTTGTGTATTATTTTTAACGCTGTGTACTGGAAATTTCGACAATAAATCGTTGCAGTTTCTAATTTGAAAGAACATTGTAGCTAGGAATATTGTTTGTTGTATTATGTTGTTGTGGAACAATTAAGTTGTTGAATACATACTTAATAAAACCTTGCGTTTATCGATTTGAGAGTAAGGACACTAAAATGAAATTTATTAAAATTGTTTTGTTATTTAAAGTATTTATTCGTTGAAGGGAAAGTTGTTTTTTGACTTTAATTGTTAAATTTTTATTTGCGAAATTTTCTCGTTTGTTGTTTATCAGGATTTTTTTTTTAGAGAGGAATTAGAATGTGCGTTTATCTATTTAGTTTATTTATTTCGGGAGAAATTTATATTTTGTTGTATATGTAATAAAAAAAGAATAAATTTATTGCGTAGCCAAAACCTCCAATAAATCAAATTTAGACATAGAAGATGCACCGAAAGACAATTTTGTTTTAGCTGACAAATTAGATTTAAAAAAAATAAAAACATAGAAATTAATTCCGAAAATTCAAATATTTCTGAAAATTCTAAAATTGATAAAAATTTTAAAAAATTCTTTGATAATGTAAAAACCGAATCCGAAAAGATGGATGAGCTTCATGTAAACAATATAACTACAGATGAACTTTTGAATGATACCATCAATAAGAATCTACCAAAAAATATCAAAATAAATTTACGTGAAATAGTGAATGAATATCGAAATTGTTTTGCGGTGAATATGAAAGATTTGGGCGTAACTAATAGAGCTGAAATCCATATCGAATTAAAAAACTTCGAGCCAGTATGTTATCGTTCCTATCGCTTGTCCGACGAACAGCGTGAAAATGTTAAAAACACGTCGCCGAATTATTAGATTTAGGAATTATTCAATTTCATGTTCTCCGTATTCGAGTCCCATAGTAGTTTGTTATGGCGAAATGATGTCAAACGAACAAAATAAAAAATTAAACAAAACAACTTTTCTACTGGGTACGCATGGTTGATGGAAACATAAAAAAAAACTGATCGTTTCTTTTATCATCGAAATCGACCTTTATGTTTTTTATAAATACTAGACTCCACCCATGAACATTCTCTTATTGGATTATAATTTTTTTTCTGTCAGTTCCATGAGTTTTCTAAAAGACTATAACTTGTTTATTTTTGATACTTTTTGCTTTAAAAATTCCAACCGAATGTTGTGATTTTCATGAGATTGTTTTGTGTAAAATTTTATATAGCTTAAATTAATTCAATAATTGTAGTTAAAGTTATAGTTCAATTAAATAAATTTATTAGAAACATTTTTTTTGCTTAATTAAAAGAAATTGTACGTTAGTAATATTTATATAAATGTGTTTAGTTCAAATTTTTAATAGAAAAAGATTAATTAGCAAAAAATTCTTTGTTTGTATTGCTCGACATCAAACTTATATCGAAAGGGAATTTTAGTACGTTTTTTTTTGTGAATTGAAATGACGACAAGTCCGAAAGTTTGAATTTTTTTCATGTAAAATCAAACAAACATGGTCGCGAGAGAAAATACAAAAAAAAACATAACTAATTTTATTTAATCACAAGGTGAATAATTGTGAATAATTTACAAATGGTGGTTTTTGAGTTACAGTCGCTCATTGTTCACCTATATTTACTGTGTTCAACAATGTTATCAATTTTACATATCAGCTGTTGTACATCCATTCACCATTGCATGAAACAATAGTTTCTTTTTGTATTACTACAGTCGCTCACCGTTCACTTAGGTTTACTGTGTACAACAATATTATCAATTTTACATATCAGCTGTTGTGCATCCGTTCACCATTGCATGAAACAATAGTTTTTTTTATTACTACAGACGCTCACTGTTCACCTATATTTACTGTGTAGAACGGTATTGTGAATTTTGCGTGTCAGCTGTTGTACATCCGTTCACTATTGTTAAAACAATAGTTTTTTTTATATATCACTACAGTCGCTCGACGTTCATCTATATTTGCTGTACCCAGCAATATTATCAATCCATCCATTCATCATTGCTTGAAACAATAGTTATTGTGTTGCTACAGTCGCTCATCGTTAATCAATATTCATAGTATTCAACAATAGTATCAATTTTACATACCAGCTGTTATGCATCCATGCATCATTGCTTGAAACAATAGTTTTTTTGTATTGCTACAGTCGCTCACCGTTCACCTATATACTGTATCCAACAAGTTTATCAATTTTATATATCAGCTGTTATACATTCATTCATCGTTGCTTGAGACAATAGTTTTTGTATTGCTACAGTCGCTCATCGTTCATCAATATTCATAGTATTCAACAAGAGTATTAATTTTATATATCAGCTGATATTGTTTCTTTATATATCACTACAGTCTCTCATCGTTCATCTGTATTCAACAATAGTATCACTTTTACCTACCAGTGGTTATATATCCATTCACCATTGCAAGAAACAATAGTTTTTTTTAGTTCATCACTACCGTCGCTCATCCTTCATCTATATTTACTGTAACCAACAATATTATCAATTTTGTGTACCAGCTGTTATACCTTCATCCACCATTGCTTGATTCGACCGTTGCGTGACCATTACCGTGTAACTGGGGTGAGAGAATGATGATCGGCTAATCCGGAAGGGAAGAAGAAGAGGGATCTACTGCTAGTATGGGGTGAGTATTTTTATATATACCTATCGGTATTGGGTTGTGTGGGTATGTGTATGTACCTGGATAGATGTATGGGTGTATGAGTGCGTAAGCGTGAGTGTATGTGTGTATGCATGAGTGTATGAGGTGCGAGAGCGTGTGAATGAGAAAGTAATTATGGGGGCGAACATGACGGTCGTGGCTTCTTCAACCTGCAGGGCCGCCAGGGTCTTCTTTTTATCACGATTTTTTTTATCTACGATCTGATATATAAACCATACACACGTACAATTCTGTAATTTGTACTAGGCGGCAGGCATAATTTCCCGTTCCCGCAGGCTAGGGCTAGTTTAGGGTTCAATATCAAACTAGGTGCGCGGCCTGCCATAACCATTCCATTGTTTTACCAATGGAACTAGTTCTCCTTTACAGGTTGTAAAAAAAAATCGGGCGAAGACTGTATTTGTGTCGATTTTTGACGTTTAAATGAAAAAACAATCAAAGATCATTACACAAGATACACAAGATGCGCCGGCTGTGTTCCAATGAATGATGAACCAGATAGCTCAAGAGCTAAATGATAAAATTATAGTTTATGTTGACGATGTTATTGTACCAAGCGATACATTAGAGGAACGTCTTCGAATTGTTAAAAAAGTATTATTAAAAATGCGCGAATGTGGTCTGACAATAAAACTGTCAAAATGTAAATTTTTAGAAGAAATAGTTAATTTTCTTGGACATGAGGTATTACGGGAAGAAATAAAATTCGTGCCGCATTTTTCTTCAGAAGATTTATTCCATTTTTCAACGTTTGCTGAGCCATTAACACGACTAACAAAAAATGACCAAATTTTCGAGTGGAATGATGAACAATGATATTCGTTCGAATTGATCAAAACAAAATTGTGCGAAAGAAATGTTCTTGTATTATATGATTCGTTATCCGAAGCGCCAGCATGAGATCAATACCGACGCTAGTGCGGTTGGGCTTGCTGGAATCTTACTGCAAAAAGAAGATGATGATTATCCTCATCCTGTCACGTATTACACCGACAAACCACCGCACTAGAAAAGAAGTATCACAGCTACGAGCTGGAAACTCTAGTTGTTGTCGAAACAATTACAAGGTTCCATCCATATGTACTGGGTAAGCCGTTTATAGTGGTAACAGACTGTAATGCTCTAAAAATGGCATCGTCGAAGAAGGATATCAATACGAGGATCGGCAGATGGTGGCTGCGATTGCTTGAATACGATTTTACGATAATTCAACGTAGTAGCAACCAAATTAATCACGTCGACGCACTTAGCAGACATCCTGTTTCACCACCATCAGATATAACAACTGCGACCCTTGATGTTTTGTTCGTAAGTGTGTTACAATCGAGATGCCGCATCACTTTTCCTATAAATAAAAGAAAATAATTACTCATATAAATTTTAAACGTTGACTAGCTTTTGCATTCTACCTGCTTTCTATGAGAATCAGCCTAAATGTCTGACCTGTTGGAAAAGCTTATTTTTAAACAAAGTAAAAAAATTAAATTATTTTGAATAAACATTAACAAATCAGAGTGGAATCTTGCATTGCTGTTTTAATGATTGTTGTTATTGCCAGTTTCTACTCTGATTTTCTTATGGATGTTAAACAAAAAGAAAGATTTTTTCTTGAAAAATCGTTACTTTTTAAATAAAATCTGTCAAAAATGTTATGATTTCTCGAGACCTGGCACCACCTATTGTTGATCATGTTGCGCCTGCCTCTATCTATTGTTGAACTCATTGCAACGTCCGACTCCACATAGTTTTAAACTCGTGAACGTCTGACTTCATCTATCGGATAACAGCGGGTTGATTGTTCGTTAAATTTTTTTAATATGCCGGATGTTGAGATGGCAAGATGGAGGGAAGAAGAGCAACTAACGATGTGTGGTATATATAAGACTTCAGCAGTCATAACATTCTCTCTCTTGTCAGTCCTCGTAGTCAGAGGTAACAGCTCCACAGAAAAAAAAGTTGTTAAAATAATTAAAATAATAAATTAGAATATTAAGTGAATATTGTTCAAGCAAATGTGTTTAGTGAAACAAAAAAAAATAATAACAAAAAAATAGAAAAGTTTTTAAATAACTTTGGAACTTTAATAGTAGAATCACGTTGTGATTCGAGAAGAGAGATATTTGTGCTTGAGTATGAAACATATTCACGGTGGTTGCTAATGCTGTTACGGAAATATAGAGATTGCAATTGAATTGGAAATTGTTGACGGTGAAAGCTATAGTGGTGCTTCAACATTGTTTGTTCGTGAATATTTTGACGTTTCACCAAAATTGTTGCTGATATACTATAATATTTGTTCCTGAATACTTTGACATCTTGTTCAAGATTGTTATTATTATACGACATCATCAGCTCCTGAATATTTTAACACTTTGATCAACATTGTTGCTGATATATTATAATTCTTGTTCATGAATATTTTAACGTCTGATCAAAAGTGTTTCTGTCATACCTCATAGTTTGTTCGCAATTTTTTTAACACTTTGATCAACATTCTTGCTGATATACTATAATTTTTGTTCCTGAATATTTTGACATCTTGTTTAAAATTGTTGCTGTCATACCACATTACTTGTTCGTGAAGATTTTGATGTTTTGGTTCAAAATGGCTGCCGCCATACCACCTTATTAATGTTTTGACGTTTGATCAAAATGGATGCTGATATACCTCATTAATTGTTCCTGAATATTTTGACGTTTTGTTCAAAACTATTGCTGATATACCTCAATATTTGTTCCTGAATATTTTGACATATTATTCAAAATTCTTACTATTATACGATATCATCAGTTCCTGGAGATTTTGACAGATTGATCATAATTGCTGCGGTATTGTCAAATCATCTAAAATTTTCATCCTGTGTTTGATACTGACGCTGTTAAAAAAAAAGAGTTTATTCAATATATGGAAGATTCTGGAAATTGTTGAAATAATCTTTGTTGGTGCTGACGCCTTTTCAGGAGAGGACTAGACGAAACAAATAGTGAGTTTATTTTTAATTATTTATTCATTTTGATTGTTATATTAAATTTTTTTTAAAAAGAAAGGATTTAAAGTCTGACTTAGGAAATTAAATGATAAAATAGTAAATCTGAAATATGTCAGTTTAAAAATAATAGTGTGATCATGGCGTGAGAGCGATTTTGCTTTGACTTCCAGTGGAGATTCCCAAATTTGTTTTTAGTAATGGTATAAGCTCACACAAAATTCTTTGTTGCTCCGGGGCTATATATAATCTCGAAACTCTGGAATACTGAAGCTATCCCGAAATAGCTAGGTGTGAGAAGTCTGACGCAAGTGCAACAAGTGCGAACGAAGAAAATTGGGTAGTTGCATTACAGCAAAATGATTTGGAAATTATCCAAATAATGAAAGACTTGAAAGAAAACCAATCTAAATAACTACATGATGACTATAAGGTACAAGATGGTCGTCTTTATCGTAAAACATCGGAAGGATTAAAATTTTATGTGTCTAAAGGAGTGCGATTGAAGATTATAATGCAATTTCATGATGAAAGAGGACATTACGCGTTGGAATAGACACTTAAAGTTTTAAAGTTTTTTATTGGTTTCCGAGAATATGGCAAACTATAAAGAAATACATCGCATCGTGTATGGAATGTCTCCATCATAAATCGAGAAATGGAGCTAAGGGCATCAAACTGCATCCAATAGAAAAATAGCAACTCCGTTACATACAATACATCTTGACCATATTTGTCCATTTGTCAAAAGAACTCGGAAAAATAGATATATCCTGGTCGTAGTTGACGCCTATACGAAGTATACATTCTTTAAAGCTATAAAGAATACGTCTACACGTTTTGTAATACCATTTGTAACGTCCGCTATATTCGCCTAAACAACAATAAAACCAATTCATCTTCTTTTTCTAATTCAATAAAAATTTATTTCATTAGTTTCAGTTCATTTTTTTTCATTAATAATCATTTTAAATTTTTCTAATACTTAACGGCTAGTTAAATTTCGAATATACTATAAAAGACAAACGAACGTACTCAATTTTATTTCCAATTCTAACGAACAGATGTCGTTGCTAATTTTTGCTGAATCTTTGGTATTACACGATTTGATTTTTCATGTTGTTTTCATGTTGAAGATGTCAAAGGAAAATCACATTTTTTTTTGATTGAATGAGTTTTCGATGTTAAAAGTTTGATTTAAATAAAAATTCATTCCGGTCTTGATTTTTCAAAAGAGAACAGCTAGTCAAAGTTTGTTCATGCAATCATGTTTAGAAAAAAATAAGTTCATTGATAATTATATCAAAAACAAATTTTTGTAATGTTATATTTAAACACAAAAATGTTTTATGAAAGTTTGAATAGTGTGTTTTTAATTATAAGTGTCTGGAATTAAAAATAAAATAATAAAGTGATACATATCAAAGATTACGTTTGATTTATTCTAAATATGAAGATCAAATGCATATATTACACACAAATGAACATTTTAATATATTCATAAATAATTTAATGAGAAAATGTAAACAAGCTATAAAACTATTTAAGGAAGGTAAAGAAAAGATGTTTGATGAAAATTCTCACTATCGAAGAAAGTTAACAAAATTAAGTCTGGTTTTTTCACATATGTTAAGTGAATTAAAAGCTATATTTCCAAATGGATTTTTTTTGCTGGTGATCAATTTCGTATGACAAAATCAGATGCTGCTGAGTTTTGGAAATTAAACTTTGGAAATAGAAAATCATACTGGAAGTGAATGGGGTCCACCAATCAACAGTTAATTTAAGGTATTTTAGACTCAGATATATTAATTTTTGTTTAATTATTTTTTCCTGGGAATGTTAGGATAAAGTTTCCAGATATAAGAGATTCCCAAATTTAAGATTCGTGTGGGGACAAACGTAATCCCGTGTCAATTTTATTTGTATTATCAAAAGTCCCAATACATTTTTAAATGAACTTATATTTTGGAACACCGACAATTATAGAGGTAGAGGTTCGTCTTTCACCTCTAACGAATGCTATGGCAACTCCACGTGCCAACGGTCAGGTCGAGCGTCTTAATCGAACTCTTTTGAGTGTATTGAAGACAATGTTTGAAAGGGAAGGAGATAGTAATTGGGAAGGTTGTCTACGAAGAATCCAGCACTCCATAAATAGTACTCCAAACGACACAACAGAAGAATCTCCACAGGAGTTCATTCTTACATATTCTCCGTGACCAATCTTTGGTGAAAAGATAGATTTAGAGGTATACGAATACGATTCAAAATAAATCAATTTAAAGACTCCAATCGAAATTCAAAAACAACGTGATGAGGTTTCTGAGAGTATTCAAAATTATCTAATGGAACAAAAAAGAAGATTTAATATTAGACACAGACCACCGGATGAATACCAAGTAGGTGATATGGTCGTCGTATTTAGGGAACCAACGTCAACTGGAGATAGTAAAAAACTTCAACAGAAGTTTCGTGGTCCCTTTAAAGTGATTAAAGTTCTACAAGGCGATAGATTTCTCATTGAAGATACAACTACAGCCGAATGAAAACGTCGATTTAAAGGTGTATTTGCCTCAGATAGGATGAAATTGGTACATGCACCAGAGTTTTCTGCATAGGATCTTGATGAAACTTTGGCAAATGATACAAGTTCACTTGAAAATGGAAGATCTGGATTCATTTCAAATTTGGACAAAATGGCGGGGGGTCTCCCAAACACCTCTAAGTTTAAATCTTGAATAACTTCTGATCCCGGGCTATGATCTTATTGAAACTTAGTATATAAGGTTTTAGTACTGTTTTCAATATTTCTGCATACCAGCTTCCGGTTTGTCACTTCCGGTTAAAAAGTTTTTTTTTCAGGTGTTTATCCCTACTGTAGCCTACAATTACCAATCGATTTTCATGAAACGTTGCGAAAAGCTTTTAAATAACATGAGAAAGATTTTATCAGCTTTTGGAGCACATTGGATAAAGGGTTGGGGGGTCCACAATACAACAGGTGGTTTTTTCCACAAAGTTTTTATGTTTGTTGGCAGCATAAAACATTCATTCGTGAATGAATTTTGATGACACTTTGGAAAAAGACGAAAACATGCATGACAAAGAACTGATTAGTTTTTGAGCGATAGTGAACAAAGTGGTGGGGGGTCACTGGAGCACCTATTGTTTTGAAAGCTCTATAGCTTCTGTACCTGATAAGCGAATTGGATGAAACTTGGGACATGAGTATGTAGTACGGTTTACAATAGTTCTGCATCCCAACTTCCGGTAAAAAAATTTTTTTTGTACTTTTTTGAAGTTTTTTCAGTGTCTTTATGCACACTACAGCCTACAATAATGAAGTGATTATGATGAAACTTATGGAATAGGGTTCCAATTAGTGTGAAAAGATAATTATCATGTTTTAGGACACATTGATCAAAGTGGTGGGGGGTCTACCATACAAATGCTGACTTTTCACACTTTGTTTTTTAAGTTTGTTGGGAGCATACAGACTTCATTCATTAATTTATTTTAATGACACTTTGGAAAAAAAAGGAGACTTAAGTAACAAAGAACTGATTAGTTTTTGGATAATATTGGAATAAGTGGTGGGGGTCCTCCCGAACACCTGTTTAATGTGTCACACTTTTTTCAACGTTTGTTGGGAGCACACAGCATTCGTTCTTGAACGAATTTTGATGACACTTTGGAAAAAGATGCAAACATGTATGGCAAAGAACTGATTAGTTTTTGAGCGATAGTGAACAAAGTGGTGGGGGGGATGTCCCATACACCTGTTTTTTTTAAGCTCAATAACATCTGTACCTGATAAGCGAATTGGATGAAACTTTGTACATAAGCATTTAGTATGATTTACAAAAATTCTGCATCCCAACTTCCGGTTTTTTACTTCCGTTAAAAAAAAATTTTTTTTAATTGTTGGCAGTTTTTTCAGTATCTTTATGCACACTACAGCCTACAATAATGAAGTGATTATGATAAAACTTATGGAAAGGTTTCAATTAGTGTAACAAGATAGTTACCATCTTTTGGGACACATTGATCAAAGTGGCGGGGGATCTACCATTCAACTGCTGACTTTTCACACTTGGTTTTTAAAGTTTGTTGGGAGCATACAGATTTCATTCATTAATCAATTTTAATGGCACTTTGAAAAAAGATAAAGACTTTATTGACAAAGAATTGACTAGTTTTTGGACAATATTGGGATAAGTGGTGGGGTCCTCCCGAACACCTGTTTATTGTTTCAATGTTTGTTGGAAGCATACAACATTCGTTCGTTAAGTAATTTTGATTACACTTTGCAAAAAGATGCAAATATGTATGGCAAGGAACTGATTAGTTTTTTTAGCGATAGTGAACAAAGTGGTAGGGTGGTGGAACTTTGGTGCGATTGTTTTGAATTTTAAAAGCGAGAAGGTGGTACGGGTCGAGTATGGTGTTATAATGATTTTGAGTTCATTTTTTTGATTAAGTATTTTGGATAGTGAAAAATATGGAGGGGCTGAAATCTCAAGCTCTGAGATATCAACACTTCGGTTTTGGTTAAGGATTTTGATACAGTTTTCGGCATAAAACTTTTATGAGAACATCGTTTTTAGTTTTGGGCAGCGATGTATATCAAACATAAAACTCTTTGTAAAAGTACAAGTATTTTATCTCTGTTTAGAATTTTATTACAAAACTAACACGAAACATCAATACGTTGCCGGAAAATTATAACAGATTATAAATTAACATAATTTAGTGAAAAGATATTTCTTGACGCGCTCTTTGCCATTGCCATTATATGATCGTTCCAGAGCTCAAAAATACTATTTTTTTCCAAAATTCTAAAAATATTGCAAAAATTAAAACTTTTTGCAAAACTCTAAAAATCATTTTTTGACACACTTGACAATATTTTTTTGAGAAACTTATAATGCAATAAAATTCTCAATAATAATAATTTCATTACATTTCATTCCATACAAATAACTAATTTTATTTTTTTCTAAAAAAATAAATGACAATCATTCTTTTGACACACTTGACATTATTTTTTTGACAAACTTATAATGCTATAATTCTCAATAATAATAATAAAATTTCATCTCATACAAATAATTAAGTTTATTTTTTTCCAAAAAATTGGGTGAAATAATAAATAAAAATCTGTGTTTTGATACACTTGACAGCATTTTTTTTGACAAACTTATAATGCATTAATCTAGTTTTTTGTCTCCATACCAATCCCCTCGTAATCACTTAAAATGAACGTTTTTTTCATTGAGTAAACCTATTTTTAGAAAAAAAAAATTTTTTGAAATCCCTCCAGCGGCTTTCTAGATTTCGTCGGTTGTGACGGCTGGCCGGCCGGCAGACAGACATACATTTTTTTTTGCTTTTTTAGAATCAGTTGGTAGGTCCTAAAGGTAGGTCCTAAAACGTCGGTACTATGGTAAATAGGTCCTTAAACGTCGAGAAATGCCAAAAAAGTGGGGGTAAGAATTTCACTTTCAAAATCTTTCTCAAAACCGAAGTAATTAAGTTAACTAAGAAAATTGATCAGTTCATGAAAAATTCAAATAAGTTGATTAAGTATTTTGTTTAGTGAAAATTAAGTTATCTAAGAAAATTAATGAGTTCATGAAAAAATTTAAATAATTTGATTTAAAGTATTTACGAACTGTTATATAAAAAAACATATATATACTTTACTGAATAAACCTGATAATGGATATAACTATTGAACCATGGTTTCAATAAATGATTTCAATTCCGGAATGATTGATTTCAATTTCGGAAACATTTTGGTATCAAACGAGTATATATGATAAGCGGAGACGGAAAATCAAAATGAAAAAAAAGTCCAGCGGCAGGTATACCACTAGAAAAAGGTAGATTTCTTGATCAGACAGATATGCATACAAGTAGAATCAATGTATCAAAATAGTTAAAATCAAAAAACTAAGTAGCAACGGAATTATCCAACAAATTTCAAAAAAGACATTAAATAAATGGTCAAGTTTACACAACTCTGTCTAGAACACGTTTTTCATCTATAGTCGTTTGGCATCAAAATTTTTCCGAAATTCTGAGATGAAGCACCTTACAATAGGTAGATTTTTTATATGAAATCTACCTAAAAACAACAACAAAGATGATTTTGAATTAAAATTGTTTAATAATGTTTGATTATAAATTATGTGTGATGGTATAATTGTAGTTGTGACGTAGTTGATTTGATCTTTGGTGGATTTAATATGTTATGACTAATTTTAACCAAATTAAACAAAACTGTTCCGAAATTGCAAAAAGTAGTTTCGGTTAATGTATTTAATGTCTTTTTTGAAATTTGTTGGATAATTCCGTTTCTAATTAGTTTTTTGATTTTAACTAATTTGATACATTGATTCTACTTGTATGCATATCTCTCGGATAATGTATTTAGTTCGGTTTGATAATTTTTTTGAATTATTCTTATTATTAATGATTATTTATTTATTTTTATTATTAATGTTTAATTTGAATTAATCTACCTATTTCTAGCGGATATACCTGCCGCTGGATTTTTTTTTCTTTAATTTAGCACAATGTTGCTTCTTTTGTTAGTCAATGTTTGTTACCTTCTGTAACATCTAAAGGCTAAATGTCTCACTAATTTTTTTGGTATAAAGAAAGAATGACTTCGCGGTTCAGCGATTGGGTAGAAATTTTCAGCCCTACTATGTTCGGATTCAGGTAATTTCTGCTTTTCTAGGACCCTCTGGTTGCCGGACAAACCCATAACCACTTTTTGCCCAGCAGGTCCAGATTTCCAACCAGAGGAACAAAAATAAAGATTCGTTTGCCCAGGAAATCTAGTTCCCTTTCTTGAGGATGACTTCAGAAATTCGTTCAGTTCAAAAGGTAAATTAGAAAAAAAGGTAAAAAAACGTGACAATATATTAATAAATATTTAATGTATGGACACATTCCAAAATGATAATTAATAATTATATAATTCATAGTCTGATCATTCTGTATCCAATTCTTAATATGAATATTTCTCTTAAAAAGTAAAAACTAATTTCAAGTTCAATTTTAACTCCCATATATCCATTGTTCATTGATGGTAATAAAAATATTTTTTAGATATTTCTGAGTTACATAAAAAAGAGATGAAAAACAAATTTTTATTGTGTTATCAAAAAGATGTGTTGTAAAATGGGTCTATAAAATGACGAGTACAGCTGTTGGTTATATATTTTAAAAAGAATCATCAAAACTAATGTCTTTAGATAATTTTATAAGCTTTTTTATTTTATCCATAAATTTGATGTTATGTAAAAATTTGAAAAGAAAATTTAAACATGAACTTGGGATATGGTATTCTACTAATACAATGTGTTTGGTGAAAATGTTTACAACTTTCTTTTTTGTTTATGGAAAATGCAAGAAATGGTTTAACGCTGATTAATGTTTTATTGAATCTTGGGCATTACGTGCAAAAGACAATTTTTATAGTTAAATGTCCGTCCCCTTATTGCAAATCATTCATTAAGGGTTAAATATTGGGATTCAATGGCACATTACTTCTAGTCGTAACAATTAAAAATATTTTTTTCAAACGTTAAATAATCCGATAATCTAATTGTTTTCTACAATAAATTGAGAACTGCATATACTTTTGATAGTGTAACAAAAATTTAATGTGGGTAAGGCTGAGACCGAACTGTTAAGGTTCCATCTCATCGAAAACACAAGCTGTAATGAAGCGCTGCTTCGGTATCGAACACCGAAGTGGCATAGCAGGTCGCGTACCTAGCGAGATTATTTTTTTGCCTCAGACCAGCTGCAGCCCATGGGATCGAGAGGAGAATACCTGCTACTCCAGCACAAATAACAATAATGTACGCGTAACTTGAGATAATAACGGGTGTAAGAGAGAAATACAAGTGAACTAAACAGACTCTGGCGACCCCCATTTGTGAAAGAGCCACGATCACCACGTCCAACCCTTCACTTCATCACACTATTTCACACTTTCACTCCTCATACACTCGCGCACTCACGCCCACATACATACACGCACACACTTACACACACGTGCACACCATCACCCATGCCCATACACACATTCACACCAACCCACTCATCAACTACTACATGCATACACTCATACCCCAAAGATAATATGATGTATGCTCCATCAAATGAGAAGCTGCACCGAATTATAGTAACGATATAAAACTAGTCTTCATTACTCAATCACTTTGGTTTAAAATTTTGTTCAATCTAAATTATGTTTAAGTAATCATGAAATTTCAATTAACTGTTGACGAATTGAATAAGCTTTCACATACGTATTTGATACACCATTCATCATACTTGTGGCCGAAATTTTGATTTTATTTATTTTACTAATCAGGCACATTTTCCGATGATGAAGCACATTGTAATATTTAACCTCGTGTTTAATGTTGTTTCTAGATTATCACGGTAATCGCACATTGTTGGTTATACACAATTTAGTTTAAGGATGTTTTTAGTTAGCTTATGGAGAGGGCAGTCAATATACTTACGATTATATTTTCTAACCTGCCTGTTGTTTTGTTTGTTCTTAATATAAAAAAATTTTTCCCATCACCGCGAAGAACTAATTAGCAAAATTTATTCCAATATGTGAACACGCACCACAAACAGGTTCACCAATGGTTAATGAAAATAATTTAATTAAATTTAGACGGCATTTACTACATATATTCTCGGAATTAAGATTTTATACAAGCATTTCTGGTTCGATTGGGTTCTGACAGACATACGCGCATGCACCGAATACACTCGCTCAAACATACCCACACCCACATCCATAAACACACATTCGCCCGCACACCTACACACATGCACGCATACCTATAGACATACACGTCCATACACACAACTACATAACCATACATAAAAGAAAAAAATTTAAACGACTCACCTCATGTTGTGGACGATTCCCATGTCTCCCTTTTCCTTGTCTCACCCTAGTCCGTCATGTTCCTCGCCGCAAACTCGATCAGTATTTCACGTGATAGCTGCCTCTTATAACGTGGCGTTATTGTAATTTATTCTCGGCTGTACCCGAGGCTGGACCGGGTCAGTAAGTAAGGCACTTTATTTTAGGTTTTTATAAATCTTTCTTGTTATCGTAGTTGATCGATAACACTCCGTATTCATAAGAATAGGTTTAACAATGATACATGCGGATTTATCGTAAAGTTCTTTTATTATTTGTTTTAGGCTATAAATAGATATAAGAACCGTTATTTTAATTTAAATTAGGCTAAGTATTTATGATCTTATTTCACTACAATTAACTAATGATCAACAAAATGTTTTCTTTTAATGATTATAATTTGCTAATTACTATTTTTGGTTAGCGACACGAATATTGTAAATTTTTCTAATTTTTTCTACACAAATTTTAACATGCGAGATAAAGCAAAGTTTTAATAATTACTATCACAGTTCTTAGTATTCGAATAAATGTAAAGATTAATAATTTTAATATATATCACAGATTTAATAAATTGCATAAATGTAAAGATCAATAATTTAGTATATATCACAGAGTTAAATAACGGAATTAATGTAAAAGTGATTTGATTTATATCACCGCAATTTCATTTAATATGTATCACAGATTTGATTTATCGAATAAATGTCAAGTTTAATTTTATTTATATCACAGATGGTTATCTATATCCACTCTACATTACCTCTCAATAAAACAATCAATCCCATTCCTAGGTGTGGTTCTCCAATATCTTTCAGAACCAAGAAAAATTAACATCTGCCGCTATTTGGTTTGACTTCTTTCCTATTTTCAGCCGTCCAAAAAAAAAGCTTCTTGAAAAAAATCAGCTGTCTTGTTTATTTCCACAAAAATCGACTTGCCGAGATAGAAGTCAAAACTAAAAGTCACAATCGACTAAGAGATTTTATATGTAATTATGTTCTAGAATACACGTCACCAGGGGCCCTATTCTCAAATATCACATCCATTTTCCACATGTGGAATACTGTCAAAATTCATAAAAACGTTCGAAATTTACAATGTATGTATTCTCAAATTTCCTACCAAGGGAATATTTCCGAGTGGTTATAAAGTATGTGTAAAAATTTCCCATGTACATCAAATATCAAAAATTTTTAATTGTCATTCTTGTTATATGTTTGAAAATTATATTTGGAAAGTTGTGTTTATTTTATAATTATTATTATTTTGTAAAAATTTATATTGGAAAGTTGTGTTTATTTTATAATTATTATTATTTTGTAAAAATTTCATATGGGGCGATATATATTCTATGAACTCTTCGGCCATAGAGGGCAGATCCAAACAATGTTGTCGTTGATGAATACCTCGGGTAAATTCCATTGCGTCTGCCTGTTCCACTACAGAATTAGCAAAAAGAAGACATTTTAATTTAAAAAGTTCTAAACTGTAACAAGATATTTAAATAATAATAAAATAAAAAACGCCTTATTCTTGTTAAATTGAGTTTTATTTCACTAAATACGTATTTCGAAAGCTATGCTTTCATCGACAGTAGTATCTAAAAACTGGTTTAGAGTTTTTAGATACTACTGTCGATGAAAGCATAGCTTTCGAAATACGTATTTAGTGAAATAAAACTCAATTTAACAAGAATAAGCTGTTTTTTATTTTATTATTATTCAAAAAGAAGACCTAATTCATCTAATCCAGCCATTTACATTGAAAATTTCATGACAATAAATAAACAAAATGTCAAAAATAAATTTACCACACAATGAAGTTAGTTTCAATTTAAGGGTGGTGAATAAAAAATTACGAATGGTTCGAGAATACGGTTTTAGGTTGGATGTGGAATATGCATGTGGAGAATACAAATTCCCTTGGTAGGGAATTTTGACAGATGTCCACATGTGGAAAATGGAAGTGATATTTGAGAATAGGGCCCCAGACATATATAATTTTTTCTAAATTGGAAGTACAAACATATAAATTTTATCTAAATCTTACTAGGAAAATTGCACTATTAAAACAAATTGCACTAATTAAACTATCTAATACTAAATTGAGGCTAATTAAAAATTCCACTACTTAATTTAGGAAAGCAAAACGTGAATTCAAAATAGATTTCAACAAATTTTGATATTCACGATGAATTGAGAAAAGACATAAGAAGCGAATAAGCGAGTGAAGCTATCTATCGAGCTCTATTTATAGTCAGCTAACGCCGTTTTTATGTTTATTCAACAATAATGAATCGATAAGGTAGTTTCTTGGGAAATTTTATGTTTGTTTTATCGTTAGTTATTGTACCCACTAAAGAGTATGGACTTCTAGCTTGTAATAGAAATTGGAAAAGATTTAAGAAAACGATTGCACGAATCATACATGTAAACAGCGCGATCATGGATTAATGATATTACACAACCGTTTACTGACAATTCCACAGCGATTAACGATTACAAATCAAGTATAGGAAATTACATTGGACAATATCGCACAACTATTTTATGTTAATTTCCTTATTTAAACGAAAACTATTGTAGATGGCAACGACGGGTGGAGTTTAAGAAAATATGGTTGAAGAAAAATGAAAACAACTGTGAAAGTCTCCGCCAATGAAAACCCGATGCGCATGAGAAAGTAGTGAATCTATAAATCAGGGAATTATACAACGCTTCGTTGATCACCAGACTACGTCATAACAAAGCTTGTTGCTAGGTCACTTCTTTTATTAATTTTGGCGATAAGGATGATTTTTCCATTCCGTTTTTTTTATAGAAACGAAACGGGTCTAATTGTTTTTTCTCTTAAGAAGTATAGCTGTTGTTTCTATAATGTTTTTATCAATATCCGGATTATAGATGTGTTTCAATAGATCTTCGGTAGTTCTTTAGTTGTACACGTAATGATTTGTTCCAAATTCAGTTTGATTTAGTTTAAAAGATTGATGCAGCTCAACCAATTTAACTTCAACTGTTGCCACTATTCAACAAATATTATAATTGAAAATTCTATAACCATCCATGAAATGTAATATGCAATCGTTTAACAACAATGAATATGTAAATTGTACTATGATTTAATTGTTTCAATAAAAGACTTCAGTAAGATGTAATAGTAAATCGACTTCTCGATCGTTAATGCAACTAGTAAATAATTTTATCCACGACTACTAAAGAATATATACTTTCCATGCGTATATCTTTCATAGTAATTGTATTCATTCCACTTTATATATTAAATTCCATTTTATTTATTTCATTCCACTTTATTTATTAAATATTCCCCTAACAAATTAAAAGCTTGATTTGTGGGTATAGTAATATAAACAAGTTAAAATAAGAACAATACATATATAAACTCTAAAATAAACGACAAACTTGTTGAAATATTTTGAAGTCGTAGATAAAATAGCATCTTGTATTCGCTTAGGGTGAAGGCAATTCTTCACTCGGATGATTCTCTCCACTCGCTACGATCGTTCCAGGAAACTTCATCCTCGTGAAGAATTGCCTTCATTCTAAGCTTATACAAGAATCTACTGTTCTTCTAATTGATAAAATAACGGCTTCTAATAATTTTAAAAGAAATCTAATTTAACATTTATTTTGTTGTCTATTAAATATTAACAAATGTTCACATTTTTAGTTTATAGGCAAATAGTAAAGAAGCTCACAATTTGATAGCAATTTTAAAATGTAGATTTATTCAAGCAAATTCTTATACAACAGCATATTTGTAACAAGAACACAATTGCAGCGTTTCTTGTAAAAGAATATTATTTTCCACAATTGCTAAGGAATGACGTTATCTTCGTCCCAATCAAAATATATTAATAATAGATAATATAATTAACTGAAATTAACTTTTAAATTAAAAATAGTTGTTTTAATTTTTCAGCTGTCAACCATGTTGAATTTTTTTATAAAAACTAAACTGGCTGTTTTGTTTTTCAACGCGTACATGGATTTTTTTGAAAATTTTATCAAAAGTAAGGAAGGGTCGATTGCAAATAAAAATTCGTTAAAATATATTACCAGTGTTCGCCACAACACTCTACTCCTAGTGCCGTCGCAGATGAGACGATATGAAAAGAGAAGAAAAGAAATTTAGAATGCCGTAGCATTAAGAAAACGAGCAGGCGTTCTGGTAGTTCGACCTGCTCGGATATTTTCAGCGGAAGGGTTAAAGGTGAACTTTTGTGGTTAAATTTTACCTTTTTAGTAGTTTTAGTGGCGTCTGCGTTGTGTTTTCCAACTTCTGTGGAAGTGGAAGATAAAGACTTGAAGGTGTCCGAAGAAGAACATTGGACGTTGTCTTTAGAAGACGGTATTTCGTCTGCGCGACTAAGAGTCGTACTAGAAGACGATGGAGGTTGAGTCGAGATATCTTCAGATTCTGACCTAAAAGAAGGTTTTAACCTGTCGATTGAGACTTGCATGTGCTGACCTTTGCGATCAAAAACAAAATTCTTTGCATCGCGACAAATGTCTGGGTAAGGACTTTCGTATGGAGGCTGTAGCGACTTACGAACTAAGTCAGTACGTAGACATGAGAGCAAGATTCCAGGGCTTTGAAAAAGGTAATTGAAATGTTGTTTCAGCTGGGAAACAAGATCAAATTGTGGAATGAAAATTGGGTTTTTGCTGAAAAATTCTCCAGGAAGACGGATTTGCGTACCATAAACTAGTGCAGATGGAGATTGGAAATCTTCACGAAAAGTGGTTCGAAAGCCAAGTAGGATTGAAGGTAATATCCTTGTCCAGTCTGTCCTGTCGTAAGCCATGACAGCACATTTGAGTTCCCGATGCCAACGTTCGATGAGACCGTTACATTTGGGATTGTAACTGTAACTGCAGTGCCTTTGCTTTCAAAACTTATAAGTTCGCAATCCAAATGTCATACGAACGAATTCAAAAAGCGAACGGTGTGGATATTGCTATCTTAGCAATGTCGTGTTCATCAGTATAGGAATTTAATGATAGGCACGAACGAGGTCGATAGTTGAGAAAATGTTGCATTCATATAATTGTTGAGTAAAGTCCTGAATATGTGGAATAGGATATTTATCAGGAGTTGTAACATCATTAAGAGCAGGGTAATCACCGCAAGGTCCCCACTCGTCGTTCTTCTTTTGACGAGGTGGAGAGGGGATGATCATGTACTGTTAGAAGGTCGATAAATACCTTTAGGCAACATGGTGCGAATTCAGTTTAGGCTATCGCAAATTTGTCCGGAGCTAGTTTACGGTATTTAGAAGAAATGGGAGGACCACGCGTTTCGATAGCGTGTGTAACGTTATGCTTGACCGGTAATGCACGATCACTTGCAGATATTAAATTTTTGAAATTCCCTAGAATTACGACGATAGAATTGTCGATAGTTGTTAAAATGGGGACTGGGGAAGTGGAAATTTCAACGATAGCGAACAAGTTGGTAAGTGGATCGACAAGTCGTCGGTTTTTAATATCCACTAGCAGAACATACTTATTCAAAAAGTCAGTAGGCATGGTAACGTCCGCGATAATAAAGGTCTGACAGAACGATCGTCTGAGACCAATATTTTATTCGAGGGATCGTGTACCAAATCTTTTGACTTTTGTGTTGCTCACTGCATAGAGAGGGAAATCAGATAATTTAGAGACTTTTTCTTCCACAGCAGCTGGAAGAACAGACACTTCGGTCCCAGTATCGACTAAAAACAATTTTCGCGAAATTCGGTCATAAACGAGAAGACGGAGCTGAGTTTGGTTGTTACCGCATGCCGCCACTTGTGAAGAGCCATTTAGTTTTTTAAAGAGTGTGACTGAAAAGAAGAATTAAACTGCTACTAGGTTTAAAGTACTTGCACTTCGGGTCACTCCGTCTTGCGTTAATTTGTGGTGATAGTAACATTCACCATCGAAGATTTGTACCCTAGATCTATATCTTGGGCGGTAGCGGAAGCGACTTCCCAACTAGCATTTCAACTTCTTTAAAAACACTAAACAGTCTTACCGAAACTAGCTTCCCCACCTTCATAGTTTCTTTAAAACTTCTAAGCGGTTTCGATAAAGGCCATTTGGGGAAATTTCCCCACCTTTAACGAAGCTATGATTTGTAAAGACTTCAGAAATAACTTCGATATGGTCGTTTGTAAGCAGTTATGCAAGCTGAATAGAATTTATGGTTTCACAAGTTATAGCTTCGATAAAGTGCTTCTAATAGCTTGTTTTAAGCAATCTTTAGAAGTTTTATAGAAACTATTAAAAATGTGACAAAAAAATTACAATGTTTTTTATATATCTACACTTTTTCAACGTAATTATTGTTATTGCTATGTTAATATTATATAGTGTTTAAATTTTAGTTTTTGTTTACGGTCGCATCAAGTTTCGAGCTCTGGCCCTTCGATCGTTTGTCATGAACGATGTTCAATCGGTTAATTTAAATGTTATGAAATAATAAATCTCTTTGATAGTAATTACAATAATAATGGCTTCAATAAGACTTCCATAGAATTTAGTTTTTTAATTTAGATGTAGAAAATACAGTATAATTCAGGGGCTTACTTTTTATGGAAAAAGATATGTGGCATGTAACTTCACTTGGTTTTCTAGCAATGAAATCATAATCTGAGATTTACGTTCTTAAAAGATTTTGTTTCTTTTTAATAGACGTAAAATAATATTGACGAATGTTTTTTCTATTTATTTTATTAATTCAAAGATTTTGGGTATAGCAATATTAGGGGGTTATATTTTTTAATCATTAACTTTTAGCTTACCTACACCTTTATTTATTTTTTTTAAATAAAAAGTTTTGCAATTGAATTTTTAATAGGTATAACAACAACATGCGTACTAAGGTTCGGATGAAAGCAGTTAATTTTTAAAAATGGTACATAATTATTAAACAATAACAATACAGGCAACGCATATCACACCATCCATTTACTGTTAATTATTTTAATAGAGTGACTAAATTATGAAACTCTGTATCGCCTCAGTTCTTCCTGACGAGTTTGGCTCTCAGAAATGTATAGAAAATTCATATACCATTATTTGTAAAACTAAGTCAAATAATCTTTAAATTTTCTCTACTCCACTCTAGTTGATTTTTGATTCTGATTCTTTAGCTGATTATGATTTTGATTGATTTTTTTGTCTATTTCAAGACTCTAAATAAAGAATATTTTATATTGTGCAAAATATGTCTAAATAAGACATTAAAAAAACAAAAACCGAATTATGCACAATACTTTTCTGATAAAAACGAAACGATTTCAATTTCGTATAA
The DNA here is from genome assembly GCA_963693315.1 of Diogma glabrata. Taxonomy (NCBI): domain Eukaryota; kingdom Metazoa; phylum Arthropoda; class Insecta; order Diptera; family Cylindrotomidae; genus Diogma; species Diogma glabrata. The sequence continues at coordinate 406,757,769 of OY856187.1, read as the reverse complement.
CCCTCTAGTTGAAATAATAGAAGCGATAGCTTCTGTCAGTTTGACATATTTCATTTTCGCAAAACAGTCTCCGTAAAACTTTTAAAGGTTGGATAATGAAGCAATTTTTAGACTATGACACCTGTGCTTCTATAAGATCATTAAACAGTTACAACCGAAACAAGTTCAATCCTAATAACAGCTTTAACTTCTATAACCTTTTTCAGAAGCTTTATTTAGTGTTGTGTAAATTAGTTTCGGTAAAGCTTCTAATATTAAATATAGAAGTATCTTAGAAGCTGTCACTCCGGTGGTGGGGAGAACTTCTTTGTGGAAGTTCTGTCGGAACTTTATAGAAGTGGCTTCCACTTAAAAGCTTTAGCGAAGCTTTATTGAAGCTTAAGCTTGTATAACTCAAAATTGAGAAGTAGGCTTGCTAGTTGGGTTGGCGTGTAATTTTGGCTGTAGTTTTGGTCCTTGGACCTACTTCTACTTTTGTTAAAACTGTTTGCTGAGATAGCGTTAAGAAGAGAGGACTGGAGTTCATTGAACTTCGCAGTCAAAGATGCTATTTCAATTGAATAATTGTTTGCGTTTGGAGTAACTGCCATGATAGAATTTCCTACATGAGCAGCGTAGACGCGATCAGCCAGTTCAGCGATCCATTCCTCTAGACACGTTTCTAATACTCTCTTGTGCTAGAGGTTAGACGTTGAAGAAAGGCAGTAGACCAATTTTGGTTTATATAGCGTTAACTTTTTTTGGTAGTGTATCTAGTCGGCTAGCCCTGATGAGAACGATATTCTTTTTTTAAAGTGTAATAAAAAGTTCTTATCGGTTCGAAACTAGATCGATCGACAATTGTGTGGATAGCAAAACAATTTCATAAATTGCACACCATATTTTGTTAGATTCAGTCTTATTATTCATGATCGGAGTGATGTAATATCACAAATAATTCTTTGAATAAGTATCTTAATTCTTAACTTCGGATTTCTTGGGGTTTTCAAAGCTTTTTTTTTAAGTACTAATTCTAGTAAAACGTAAACAATTAAAAACAATAGGTAACACATTCTGTAGCAAAAAGCTTCGCTTCAACAGTGATAACTCTCATTTAATTATACGCGTGCCATTTTGTAGCTAATTACGATTTCAGCACCGCTCACAGCTTCCACTACGTTCGTATAGCCTTTAGTTTTTACTTTTGGAGAAGAAAGTGCTACATAGGATAAATAATCTAAATGCGGGATTTTCGTTATTGGTACATACAGGATACAATATTGTTACGATTCTACATAATCGCAATGAAATACAAAACAAAATTGCATTCCACCCCAATTTCCACTATGACTGCGGGTTCCTATTAGCTACTAAATTGCACTAAACTGGTAAATCTAAATTTAATTTCACAAAATTGAAGCATTTTACTTTAAATTAATCCAATCAAGTCGTTAAATAGTGTTCAACGTATGAGTTTCTAAACAATTAATTAAAAACAAAAACAAAATTTCAAATCTTAAATCAAGATTACAGGAAAGAGAGACAAAGCAGAAAATAAAATAATTCAAATAACAACATGACATCAATCATCAGAATTTCTGGAGCTTTCTTTGTAATAGAACGAACTTACATGGAATATTTGATAAATTTTATATAGGGAACTCCTCTTGCAAAATTTAATTAGTTTTTATTAGACTGCGATGATGTAAAGTTATAATTTAAATTAGACTGCGATAGTTTAAGTAGAATGGGATTATGTTAAATTTAATTTATTTGTGAATAAAGTTTTTTAAGTATTCTTTAAGATAAATTTTGTGCGCTGTTTTTACTGTAAATTTCTTCAAGCAATGGTGGCTTCAAATTGTAGTTATTGAATATTCTAGATTGGAATACTGTTTGCTGTATTATTTTTATGTTGTTGTGGAACAATTAAGGAGTTGCATACTTAATAAAACCTGGTATTTTTGCTTACTAATGTGATCGAATCCAGAAGAAAAACAATCGAATTACTTTTCGTGTTTGAAAACTGTAATAAAATGATCACAACCGTTAGAAAAAGAATATCCACATATTAATTAAGTAAATGTCGTTAGAATACTGATTCAAACAGTGATGCATGCGTCATCTCATATTCTTTATCAAACTACTTATATGTGTTAGCGTTACTTATAGTTACAATAGCAGTAGCTCTGCAACAATAATTTTTTTAAACTAAACTTCTCATAGTGGCCGCGTGATTTTAAAAATCATGATTTGTTTCTGGGGTCTGATTCGGCTTACACAATCTTCTTGTAGCAACTTTTTCGCTCACTGATATATCATGAGTGCGTTCGATTACTAAATGAGATATTAACCATTTAATGAATCATTTAATGAATGACAGATGACAGCGTTCGAGAACTTGAAAAACCGATTTCATTTAAATTTTCATTTAATGAAACCACGCCTCTTTTCATTTAATTTTAAATGCAGTAAATAGCATATTTAAGTTTTAATGGAGTTTTTTATTTAAAAAAATTTCAAATCGAAAACCGTAAAATTTTGTTTTATAATTTTTAAATAGTTTAGCAAATTGTGTATTACGAATTAATTGTATTATAATTAAGGAATTAATTTTATATGTAATAATTAATTCTCAATTGAAAAATATAAACAAAATGGATGAAAATTTTGAAATTAGTGAGAGATAAAACCAACAGCTCCTATTACCAATTAAACCAACAGCTCCTATTACGATTGAAAATAAAATTAATGAATAAGTTTTTGCAACCAATTCAATCACCAGTCTCAAACTGCAGATTCCTTAAAGTTTTCGAGTTAGTTATAATCTTAAAATTGAATTTGTTTTTGAAAATTTTAAAATAAATTTAATTACGACGGAAGTAATTGAAAAATAATGCATTAACAAGGAGTAAGATTTTAATTTGATTATAACTTTTATACTCCAACATTTCGTTTATTTATTCATAGAAGTGTCAAAATTTTTCAAATTTACCATTATATGCATTAAATGAAATTCGTTCGAATACTAAATGAACATCGCGTTTTTTGATTGGTTCATTAAATATTTAATGAAAATGAGATCTCATTAAGTTCTCGAACGCACTCCTTGTTTAAAAAATTTATCAATTTATTTAACCTAACGTTAGAAATACGATGGAATAAAAAGATGTTTCTGTTTTAAGAAAAACGGAAAGTTCAACAAGTTAAAAAAATTTCTTTTATTTTATCTACCGCTCAGTCTAGCGGTAATTTTTGAAACCATAATATCAATGTATACATTGGATTTCTTTGATTTAAAAGGAATTGAAACGAAATATTTGTATAAATATATTTTAAACTTTCCTAGTTACATTCTATGATTCTACCTATAGGGATGAATTTGATTAGCAGATTTAATGTTTGTTTTAATAGCAGAAGGAGCTTTTCCTATTTGCCCACCAGGTGAAGGACTAACGGAACCCATAGAGGCAGGTGGTCTGATTGACGGTGGAACCATCATTCCTCCTTGTCCCGATCCAGGACCACCGACAGGTAAATTAACTTTTAAATTTTTTCCCATTCCCACAGCAGCGACTAAAGCATGTGTATCTGTCATACTGCTTGTTTGTTGAACCCCTAAAATTTCAGTAGCATAACGAGAATTTAGAAAATTAAAAATTTAAACAATTCAAAACTTACCTGTTCTTGACGAAGATTCTACTTCCCATTCTTCTCTAGCTTTAACAACCATATCAAAAACATGTGAAACGACTTTTGTGTATTGAGCAACTTGTTTTTCAGGAATAACACAGTTTGCTGCCTTTTGCTCATGTTGCAACATTCTTTGTTCAGCGGCGGGTTCAGGTTTAGTTCTTAAATAATCAGGTACTAAATCATGTCCAAATACCGGTATTCGTCCTTCTGTCATCTGCCATAGAACTTCATCACGTTCCGGTGATAACATTAATGGTAACACTGTCAAGTTCCGAAGAGGAGGACCTAATTCATGTGCTAATATTTTCGATAGACCTGTAAGCTGTTAAAATATTTATAAATAAATATACGTTCAATATATTAAAATTTAATTAAAATTACATGACTTGATATTAGGGCAAAATTATCCAAAAAACTTGGCCATTGGATCGATTCATATTCTGTTTCAATTTTATGTATCATAGCCCCAATTGAATGTTTTAAATCATTTAATCGACTTATCGCAGCTTCCAATAATGTTTCTAACTGTTTTTCTTCACGTTGCATTGTACAATTATTTTTAAAGTTTAATAACAATAACAACACAAACCAACCAAACTTTACGTCAAAATTATTAAATTATTATGACAGATATTATCTACTTACTTCTTCGTGAGACCTCTAGAGTTATTTGATTGAACTATCTTCAGATATGTTTACATGGAAATAACACCCCGCGATTACTGAAGTCGTGTCACATAGTGTGACATGACTATAGTCATGTCACATCGCCTACAAATTGGTATTATGTATTAAAGTCGATAAAAACGGTCACTACTAAAATTAAAAATTCTGAAACGAAAAAACTCCAAAACTAAAAAAACTTACATTTTACGTTCTTCAAATTCATAAAAACTATTAAATACGTTTGGAAAAATTATTGTCCATGAAAAATTGAGGCGACTAAATAAAAAGTCATTTAAAGTGACTTGAGTGTATAAAATGACTTGGGGCATAAGAAACGACCAACAATACAAACATTGATGCAATGTCACTTCAGTCATTTAAACTTTAAAGTGACATGCATTGCCTTCGGTAATCGGGATGTAAAAGATCAAAATTGTCGTTTTTGAAATTTTAAAAGAGATTGACATGATTTTCGTTTTTGTTTTAAAAATAGATTTTTAAGAAACAGGTTTTTTCTAATGAAAAATATACAGAACACGCAGTAAGATATATGGTTTGCTAAGGAAGATTTACCATATACTATTGATCTTGTATCAATTATTATTTCAAAATGTGTTTCAATAGCAGTGTGACAGATACTCTTCATTTATGATTACCGTCTTGCGCATAACGATGCTGGAGAACCTGCTCTCACCTTTCATGACAGGTTATCATGTTTAAATCGCCTTATTAACATCGTCCAGCCAAGACTATAAACTGGAATAAAGTGAACCAATTTTGTAAAGAATTTTTCATTATATAAAATCACTAAGTTTAATCCGTTATTGGGCTGAAAACCCTTTATTTTCGATCTATTGCCTGATAAGGTGATTTCGCACTTCTGATTATATTTTTAGAAGTCTCCGTTTGACCCAGGATTCAGGCATGGAGATATAAATACAGGTTTATTCATCCTAATGCCGGGACCATTTATGTACCTATCCTTGGTGTAATAGGCCACCGCCTGAACCATGAATTTAAAAAAAAAAATGTCGTTAGAATACTGGGAAGAAATAAGAATGATTTTTTCATTAAACAAATTATACTGTACTATATACATTTTTCATTAATTTGTTTTTTAATAAATTCAATAATAATTAAAGCATACAATTAATTTTAATTTATAATACATAATATTGTTATATAAATAAAAATAAATATTTAATTTACATTATTGCAATTACTAATTTTTTTCTCCTTAAACATTATACATATTCTATGACACTTTTCAACAACAATTTGGAGCATCACAGAAAAAAATTATAATTGATAAATACATTAGGTTTGTTGATGTTTAAATTTTTGAGATTCATCTATTTAAATTAGTGAACATAAAAAGGTAACAAATAAGAAAATTATCATAAAACGTTTAGTTTTTAAACAGATTTGAAAATGTTGAATATTTTATGTTTTTTTGTTTAGCTAATTTAATTCAGTTTTGGACGGATTTTAATAATCGAAAAACTATTTAATTTCGAGAACATGTAATGTCATTTAAAACTTTTCAAACTGATAGTGTGTTAAGAATAGTTCTGTATATATCTCAATTGTTGCTCATTTTTTATACATTTTTCAGTTTACAATATTGTCAACGGACTGCATATACATTAGTTTTTTACAATCACGATAACCGATTGTTCAATTAGATTCATGTGGTGCTAAAGTAAAATTTTACATATATTGACTTATTTAAGGCTTCATGTTCACTGTGATTACGTTTAACTAATCTAAAAATATAATTTTAATACACTACCCATTAATTGAAAAGCGTGAAGAATTCATTGAGTTTCAAAATAGATTTTAGCAATGCAACAAAATAAAAGTAAATAAGTTAATATCAACACAAACTACTTGTATATTACTTATTAGTAGTAGCATTGAATATAATCTATTAGATAATCTGCTTACAAATGTTTGTATTTTACTACCTCGCTTTAGAGCAAATAGCAGTTTTAACTGTGAGTTAAAATGGTGAAAATTCCAAATATTTTAACGAAAAATGATATGCACCTTTTGTATAAAACAGTGGATATTGGCCTACGAGGGAACAAACAAAATTTAGAATTAGCCAAAAAGAGATGGCGCCATTTTTTATTATCGTTCACCTTATCTCACAACTGAAGGAAGATGCTATTTGCTTTAAAACCTCAATGGCATTGAAATACAAACATGACATAAATTTTGTTAGAAGATTACCCCCTATTGTAATAGACTGCGGTATAGGTAGTACCACGCTTAATTTTTTTTTTGTTGTCAATCTCGAGTTTTATACATAAATTTTTGTATTAGTGAAAATATATTATAGTTTTATCCTATAGTATTTGTTTGGTATGAGCTGTAAATATGTTTTGTGCCATACTTATTCTTTTAAATTGTTTCATGACGATGCCTAGATCTAACATTATTTTAATAGTAAATATAATTTTATTTTTATTAAAATATGCTCCTGGCTAGATTTATTTATCTATTTATGAATATCACATTGTGATTTTAATTATAATTTTATGGGATTATTGCACTTATTCTTCAACTATGTGCTTATAATAGAAATGGTTTAATACAATTATTTACTCTTTCTACAACTATGTAATAAACGTTTACATTTAAAAAATAAATAGGCCGATATTTATATAATTTATTTAAGGAAAATACAAAGTGGTTTTAGTTATATTTAAAATCGTTTTAGATAAATAAAATTGTTTCATATATATCTATATAATCTATTATGAGCCGAATAACTAAAGGCCCAATGGTTATAATTTTGTTTTATTCGATGTTGGTGTTTAAGTTTTTTTCGTCTTTTGCTCATTGAATAATAAATTAGGTAGAAATAAGAATTAGCAAATGATTTTTTATGTAATACAAAAACATAAAAACCGACTACGATATCTTAACAACTTAAAATCTAGATAGGAGAATCCGTGCCCGTCGTGACCCGTACTGTATGGGCTTTTAAAAGATATCGATAAATATTCACATATTTTATCACGAATACCATATAATTATTAACAAAACATAAAAACATAATCCAACTAATGTATTTAAAATAAATTTTAAATTTATCAATGAATTTATATTATTATTATCAATATCAAAATTTTGTTTTTTATTCGAAACAAACATATTTTTATCAATGTTTTTACTTTTTAAACTAATGTTAAAAATAACTTTTTTATTATTACAATTTAAATAAGTATTCGAATCTTTATTTTTATTACCTAGATGTTGATGAGTTGTGTTAAATTTAATAATTGAATTAAACCTAAAATAAAATATTATTTTTAAAAATACACAAAACAAAAGTTTTAAAACATTTTTTTTTAAATTAAATAAATAACAACAATTAAATAACAAAACAAAAACAAAAATATAAATAAATAAAATTTGTTAATAAATTAATATTATTTATAAATAATATTCGAATTTTTTTAATATACACAATATTTTTTTCAAACAAAATATCTTTAAAAATAAAAGAGTTATAAAACAGAAAACTATGAATTTTATGACTAAGGTTTTAGTTTTAATGTAAATCTTATTCTTTTTTAATGTTTCTTACGAGCGTTCATAGAAAAGTAGGTAGGCACTGGACGAAATTAAATTACATTCGGATGAATCGCTGACACTAGAATGAATTAAAAATAGTTAAAGGGTTAGTAAAGGTAGTTAAATTTAGTTTTCTATACGATATTTTTTGTGTCGTTGTTGGGCCCAAGATGATCTCGACAGGTTCACTTGGTTTTACACGTCGTGGTAAGCAATCAATGGTAAGGTGTTGAAATTCAAAAGTAAAATAAAATACAGTCGTTTCCGTTCCATGCGAATTCGTTTGGCAGCTCAATGTACAAAAGAACACAGTTCAAACAGATATAACAGATAATCAGTCTTTTTAACAAGATTTAAAAACAAGTACCTACTAGAAGTCAAATTTAAAGTTTCCATGTGCGGGTTAAACCAAGTCGTCCAATTCGAAATTGTATATCTGCAAGGTCCAAAGATTTAGCAAAGATTCTGGGCGTGCGGTAAATAACCAATCCAGATCTACCTACTTTCATCTGTTATAGTTATTATCAACAAGTACACAAAACTCCCACGCCACTTTTTTCTTTTTCTAGAATTAGCGTAAACTGCTGATTCATTAAAATGGGTCGGTAACGATTCGCTCAGTAATTGATTTATTCAATTTTTACTTTTGTTTGAAAAACCTAAGTATTAGATTAATGCGAAAATTCTCAAAAACTTAGGTTGTTTACCTTACCTTATGTGTTTTTACATTTCTCGATGTTTTGGGTCAAAACTAGTCTAAATAAGCCAAAAAAAAGTCTTTCTATGTATCGCGCGGTCGACGTTACGGTCTGTTGCTTCATAAAATTTACATACTAAATGTTTTATTTTAGCTTAACTACAAAAAAACAATGGACCGTCGGTCCGTTGTTGTTGTAGCGACGAGATATGGTGCTATTCTTCCAGCTCCAAGTCCAGGTTCAGGAACTCTGCTACTGCCCTTGGGCGGTACAACAGATCCTTCGTCAGGTCGGTTGATTTCTCTGGACAATTGAAAAGGTGGTTATCATCATGTGGCGTGCCCTCACATGTGGGACACTTGTCAAAAATTTCCTGGTCAATTGTACTCATGTAGTTATTTAAGATGCGTGACTAACCGGATCTTAACTGCGCTAGGATGGTTCTGGTGCTGCGTGGCAGTTTTAGCTCTTCGGCAGCGACTTGTGGTGGCTTGCTGTTAAGAACTCGATTCAGGGCGTAGTTATTTATTGTGTTTTTAACAGCTTTGCTATGTATATTTTTTAGCCCCGTCTTATACGTAGGCTCGTCGATGTTGCCGATGACTTGATTGTTTTTACCATCTTGTAGGAAGCATTTCGCAGCCCTTCTTATGTCTCTAGATGGTGTTGTCATGTATAAGGTATCATTGCAGGGATGTTGCTCTTTATGACAGGCCCAAATATATTTTTTGGTAAGCATTTCGTTATGTTCACGGACCGGCAATATGTTGCATTCCTCGTGTAGATGATCTCGGTGGGCCATCAAATGACATCCGGTTTCTGTACGCAAGGCTGCGTTGTGTTATTTGTAACTTATTCCAGATGGGTCAGCGACTTGGGGTGTCCTTGTGGGAGCAACGTAATTTATGAAAGGCCTTCCTATTGCTTTATAAGCTGTTTTTAGCCGTTATTGTGTTTTTATTCGTAACCCACGAACTACCCGCTAGAGCTTTTAGTGCGTTATTCCTGTTTTTAAGTTTTGTGTTCACTTGTTGAGCATGAGCGTTGAATTTAAATAGTGGATCGAATGTTACCCCCAGTATTTTTAGATTTTTAACTATAAGAATTAGTATGTTGTAAATGCAGATGCTGTATTTAGAAGTGTTGTATTTACCTCCTTCATCCATGTGGTGAAAAGTGTGGAAGTGAACTTTTCAGTGAACAGTTTCAATTTTTTGGTTTTAAACCATTCATTCATTCAAGGTGTTAAGGTAGGTCTTTAGGAGATTAGTGAGTTGTTCCAGGTTGTTTCCTGTCGCAAGCACCGTGCAATCGTCTGCCTATGACGTGATGGTTATTCCTTCTGGTGGTGCCGGTAAACTACTTAGGTAAAGGTTGAATAATGAAGGTGAGAGAACTCCACCTTGTGAAACTCCTTGTCTGAGCACCCTCATCTTAGATCTAGAGTTACGGAACTCAACGTATGTTTGGCGGCCTCTTAGGTAGTTGCACAACCAGCGCTTTATTAGACCTGGCAGATTAGTATTGAATATGTCGTTCAGTAGTGCAGCGTGTGAAACTGTGTCGAAAGCTTTTGACAGGTCAAGTGCAACTAAAATTGTTCTAGCACAGGGTTGTTTTTGGTTTAGACCATCGCTGATTTGGCTTTGAATTCTATGAAGAGCGGTGGTTGTACTATGTGCTTTCCTAAAGCCATGTTGATGTGACGCCAATTTGCAAGACCCAGTTAGGCGAGGTAGCAGCAGGTGCTTCTATCAATTTTGCAACCGATGGGAGGATAGAGATCGGTCTATAGGATTCCCCCCTTTCTTCAGGCTTTCCAGGTTTCAAAATGCGACTTATTCTAGCCGTTTTCCAGATATTTGGTATCTGGAGCGTATTTAGAGATGAGTATGAGTATGGTAGTGAGAAGTTCAACCCTTTGGGTCCAGCGTGTTTCAAAATGATGGCTGAGATGCCGTCTGCTCCAATAGCTTTAGATGGTCTGTATTTCTTTATTGCGTTTTCAACATCCCCTTCGGAAAATATGATACCCTCGAAAATTTCAGTATAAGTTTCTTTTTCATGTTTACTTTGCTTTTCTGTTAACTGCGTGTTGAATTTTGTTGCGCATTTTCTATGGTTTTCGGTTGGGATATCATCGAAGGAGATCATGCAGTTGTTACCCGTTTGACGCGGATGTGTTAAACCCTTAATCACCTATCACCGTCGGTCCGTCTGTTCACTTGCATAAAAAATAACAAATTGAAACAATTTAAGAATATTGGAGCCTAAATATTTTGAACAGCAAAAATGAATAAAAGAATATCAATTCGACATTTATATGTATATAAACATTAGTAGATCTAATCTCTGTTGGTTGGGCTTTTTGTTTCTTTTTCGTTCGTAATTAAACTCACAAATGAGTTGGTTTCTATAATTCCAGGCTTCCAGGGAAAAGTTATACAGATCTTTACAGTTTCTATAGCCATTTAGCACGTCAAAAACATCCTGCCGAGACAATGTATCGTACCCAAAGTACCGTTTCCTAATTGTTCCAAGAACTGGACAAATAGCAACAAAGTGGCTAGCGTCTTCACGTAACATTGAGATTGCAAATGGAACAATTTTGGGCATTGCCTGATCGCCAAGGCCGGTAATTGGGGTTTATCAGATCTCCTCGTATTTTAAAGATCCAACTTTGCATCCGTAAATCCATGTTTGTAAATAGGTAATGTCGCTCACCCAGGTTAAGAGCATAGTTGCTAAAGGCGTAATGATTTCTTGAATCTCGGCCTTTTTCATGTTCGAAATTACAAATTGGGTTCTCACTTTTGCAAGAATACTGTTCAGTTTAATTGTTAGTGTGTATATATCCCCTACAGATTCAAGCAGTGTGCACAGATTCATTGTAGCTAGACTTTGCCAGCCTCTAAGCCAGGATGTTTTATTTTTTATAATTTCATTAGCCAGAAATCGAGGTAGTCTGCAACACGTTTACTATGTGTATGAACAAAAATTTCCCTTCTATTCGGTTCCAATAATAGCATGTAGTTTGGTGTGTTCCTCGGCAGTCCTAGAATTTTCTTAATAAAGAACCTCTGCAATTTTTCCACTTGGTCATAAGCTTTCCAACCCCAAATCTGGTATCCGTAGCACATAATTGATCTACTAACTGCATCAACGACCTGCATTTTGGCTGCAATTGGAACCGATGATGTTGTTACAAGATCCTTCCACACCATATTTAGCGCTTGTGTTGCAGAGGTTAATTGCTGATACGTTTTCTCACATGTTGATTGGATATTGACGAGGACGCTTCGTTTAAAAATTCAAACTGAATTTTGTCCAAAAATTCTTGTAAATTGAAACCCACAAGATCACTTATTAGTGGTACCTGCTTCATTTGAGTCCGTTCTTAGACCTTCACCTTTTTTCCACCAAAAAATTGTATTTTCCACTAGTAAGCTTTCATTCTTAATTCGAACTGCTATTTTATCATTATGTTTCAGTATTTCCTTTCTGATTGCCAGCAAAGAACTTCTTGTTCATCTGGCTTCAATCGGATAGTCCCGATCAATATAAATTCGTTTGCCCTTGAGCTTACTTGTGTTTTTAAGAACATTCATCACGTCTTTATACGTGACAAATTCTACAAAGATCGGAACATTTACTAGCGACGCCGATTTGTTTTCGTTGTACAATCTAAACGCCCTTTTAACGTTGACTTTTTCAGTAATACTAAGCAAATTTTGGCAGATGTTGATGACCGATTGAGTGGAATCCTCATTACTTTTAACTCCCACTTCTTTAAAAATAAGATTAAATTGCCGGGTTTGTTTTTCCGCTAATAGCACATGTTCTTTCATAGAGCCTAATCCTCAGAACTTCCGATTGATCTTCGAGCTGTCGTTTTTCTTTTATTATCGACTCAATTCTGTGCTCCAAATGGTGTCGAAAGAGTTTTGGCCTGGATCACTGAACAAAAAATAATTTATTCTTGGATAATCTTACGCACTGTATTCTTTAATGATTAAAACCTCCACATAGAGTTATAAGTCTCGCTTCTTCGAGCAAGCAATAACGGGGCATTATCAAGGAATATTCTATATAGCGCTCGTATTTCGAATATCCGGTCGTCCGGCTAATTGACCAAAATTAACAAAAAAAAACCGAATATCCGTTAATAACTTCGGGTACACGGGTGTTGCAAAAAAAATTCCTTAAAGCACACTTACGGTTGCATTTGTTTATTTGGAAATAAAATAATTTCCGAAACTATATATAATTTAGACAAGTTCGTAAATAATAAAAATCCGTTAAGTAGTTAATGAAATACATAAATTTAGCAAAAAAAAAAACAAAGTTGATGAACGGCGACAAAAGGAGATAAAATTGTGACGATTACGGAGTACCATGTAATAAAAGAACATCGGTCTCACTGGAAAATACTCTTTAGAAAAAATAGTACCACTAAACCAATATAAACACCACAAAAAATATTTGAAGATAACAAAAACAAAATAACACACAACAAAAAATTGTAGCTTTATCTAATAAGAAAATAAAATAATACTAGGCAGTGTATGAATGCATAGGTAAATAAACAAATTAAAATAAAATGAATAGATTTCACACTATTATGAATTTTGTTGTTTAAGACGCGTATCCACTTGAAAATAAATTTTATGTTCGAAAATGTGTAACGAAATGGAAACTCCATACTACTTACGAAATGGTTTACCCTTTTATTTTGGTTATTTTACATAGGTTTTCTATAGGGAAAATAATTTATTTTCAAAAGCATACCGTCCTTTAGGGTCAATTTATTTTCTAGAATTTTGTGGAGCTATTGCTTTTATTTTGTCTACCTAGTCTTAGAACACTTTACCTTTGGTATGATTGGTAGAAGTGTTTCTTTTTTTTAGTTAGATTTTTTTTAGTTTTTGTTTCAACCATTTTTTAAGTTTTAAATCTTTAACATGTTACCTAATTTTAATTCCGTTGCATTTTCTTTCTTAGGATGATAAATGAAACCCGTTAAAGAAAATTTTTTATTTTTAAGAAATAAAGTGATTTTAACTGTAATACAATGAAAAATCTCAATCCATATAAGTGTTTGTATTGTAGATTTAAAATTCGCGTTATTTCCTTAAAAATTGTGTGGAATCAATAAGGCTGTTTACCACATTAAATTATAAACAATTAATTTGAGATTCCACTTCACTCCGAACCAAAGTTATAATTTTGATTTACAATGGAAGCTAACCATGAAAAGGTGTTTGATAATTTTTTCTAACTTAAAATTAAAATGACTAGAGTCAAGACTTTCTAAAAAAGTGTTCAAGACGGAAGATTTTCCAAAATCTCACAAAATTAAATATTAACGGTCCCAGAAAACACAGAAAGAAGTTAACGTTAGTAGCGAGAAAATTTATCCTGGATCAAGAATTAAAAAGCAAGTACGCTTATTTGGAGAAACTTCAACTATCCAAATACAGTCTACATTTGAAGATATTAGAATTTTACAACGATAACAGCAGTTTAAATATAGTTTGGAGAGAGTATGAAATGATAGTACTCCAGTCCATAGATGCAGAATACAAGGTAAACAACATTAAGCACAACAGAAAACTCAACGATCTTCTAGAAACCAGGAAAAAACCCGTAATACAAAAATTTGAAGGCCAAATAGCAACAGTTCCTAACAATCCTAATTATCCATAATATACCACCAACCAGCTATCAATCTCAGATAGAGAATTAAATTTTTTATTAATGAGAACCAAATTATAAGGGATCTGCAACCGAAACCGGTCGTGCAGTCGAAGATCAGTACACAGAGAGTTGAAAACATGATTTCTGAAGGTTCATACTCAGCACATAAATATAAAAATGGTAACATCAAAAATCTACTTCCTAAGATGATTGAAGAAGGCAAAAAAGGGCAATGCACATGAAATGAGAGCTGCGAACTCCAAATTTACATTTAAGAATGAACATACCAAATTCAAAAATACCATATCTGTACGCTTTGCCCAAGATTTACAATACCTCTACACCAACCGAGAAAATGGCACAGTGCGCTATAAATGAACTCTACGTTATACCACCTCCAGATCGACTGTATGTAGGTAACACATCTGAATTTGAATTCATTTATATTTGTTTAACATATCTATATATATAAAAATGGATTGCTGTTCGTTTGTCACGCTAAAACTCGAGAATGGCTGGATCGATTTTGCTAATTTTGATCTTGAAATATTTGTGGAAGTTCAGGGAAGGTTTAAACGGTGAGAAACATAAATAATAAGTAATGGCAAATACTAAAAACGACAATTAAATTTTCCAATACAAAATGTTCCTAGCTGTGAAACATTTGATGTCTTTTGTCTTTTTTTGAAGTGATACAAACACCAATTTTTCATTCGCTTATATTTACGACCGGTTTTGATTTTCAAAAAATCAACGACAGGTTAAATTTGCAAATATAAATTCGGTAAATTTGTCTGTTTCATAGTTGTTGTATGAGGTCTGATCTTTTTGGTCTGTTTTGTTGGAATACAAAACAGTTCTGTTTCTGAAATAAAAAAGTGTAAGTGTCAGTTGGTTGTCGAAAAAAAGAAAATAAATAAATAAATTTCAAGACGATTATTAAAATCTATCATCAGTTTGTCAGTGCGCGAGAACTTTATTGATCTATATATATAAAAATCAATTGCTGTTCGTTTGTCTCGCTAAAACTCGAGAATGGCTGGACCGATTTTGCTAATTTTGATCTTGAAATATTTATTTATATACGAAGCACCAGTTTGCAACATCGCCAAAAACAGCGCAATGGCGAAGATTCTACAGAAATGCAAATTGATCGTTTGGGATGAATGTACGATGGCCCACAAGAGGTCACTGGAGGCACTGGACTTTGGAAGACTTTTCCAATTATTCTCCGATCAACTGTTGCTGACGAACTAATCGCATGCTTAAAATCATCTAATTTGTGGCGGTATGTAAAGAAACCTCAATTAACAACTAACATGCGAGTGTTTTTGAAACAAAATCAACCTGCTATTAAGTTATTAGATATTGGAATTGGTAAGGTAAGGTCGCAGTTGACACCTCGACCGGATTAATTACACTACTCACGGTATTTGGTCACTTCGTCGACTCAAAAGAGGAGCTTATTCAGCGTTTTTTACGAACATAGAACAACAGTTCAGAAACCATAATTGGCTGAGTGAACGAACAATATTGGCGGCCAAAAACAAAGATGTCGATGATCTCAATGCAACCATTCATAATTTCTTCCCTGAGAGTTGTTTTCTTACAAATCAGTTGACCCAGTTACAAACCAGGATGACGTCGTCAACTATCCCACAGAGTTTTTAAATTCCCTGGATTTGCCTGGACTACCACCTCACAATTTACAATTAAAAGTAAGATCAGTTATGATTATGCTGCGTAACATTAATTACCCTCGGCTGTGCAATGGAACGAGACTGGCTGTAAAAAAGCTAATGAATAACGTCATCGAGGTCAATATCATCAAGGGAAAATACAAAGGAGAGGATGTCTTGATCCCGCGTATACCGATGATTCCAACGGATTTGTCATTCGATTTTAAGCGTCTACACTTTCCCGTCCGTCTGGCCTTTGCGATGACCTTAAATAAATAGCAAGGCCAGTCGTTGAAAGTTTGCGGAATCAGCTTGGAGTTTCGCTGTTTCGCGCATGGGCAATTATACATCGAGTGTTCGCGAGTCGGAAAACCATCATCTTTATATATTAACGCACCGCAAAAAAAGAAAGTGTATAACTGTGTTGCATTTAATGTAGATAAAAATTTTGAATTAAATTTTGACCATATTTTTCAAAAATATATGTAGGTGATCGAAGTTCACCGGGTCATCTAGGTAGTTTTTAAAATAAATTTGAAATAAATATGTACAAAAAAAACTATAAAATATTTTGTTTTTTTAATTAATTACCCAAAACACGAGTAACCCGGGTACTTGATTATAATAACTATTCGACACTGGGCAACTTAATGTTCGGGTAATTTTGCGAGCCCTGATTCGATAGCTAAGATTGGTTAAATAGAGTTCATTCGCCAGTACTCCTAAGATATCACCTTGCAAAAATTAAAAAATTTATTAATCAACAAAAACTGATCCTTCTCCATGCGGTATATGATAAAACGGGTGCCGCATAACCAACTATACAGGGGTGTAGTGCACCAACTAAAAGGGTGTCACATAACCAACTATAATAGCTGTATGTGTTGCAATAATGTTTTGTTTGTCTTTTTCTTGCCTATGTTCAATGAGAAATTGCTGCGTTTGATCTGTTCTGTAGTTGTGAAAAACGTCTACATATTTACAAAAATCACAAGTAAGATTATCTGTTAGTACATATAATGCAGTTTGAGTCCCGGTCAAGAAATAAAGATTACCTTAATCACAAAAAAAATGTCAAACATTTACTACTTACATGTTGTCATTAAATTCATGCCATTTCCTTGAATTAGGATGCTTACACACAGCAACATAATGTCCACCGGCTGTTGAACCTAATAAAAATAAACAAGTTAAATTTCTTAACACTGTTTCGGGATGGATACTTTACAAAACTTACCCATATGATTTGATATTCCATATAATGTATATGTTGAAGGTGAAGAGTTTGTAGAAGATGCATATGGTGACATATCTAATCCCCGTTCACCCGTAGGAAACTCTACGATATTGGTTAACTTACTCCATCGTGTTTCCGAAAATCTTTTTAAATCTAAAAATAATTATTTAAGGAAAATAACACTTTCAAAATATATAAAAAATCTTATAACCAAAATATAGAAAAAAAGGATACGAATTACTAGATATTTTGGAAATCTTTGTATCGTAAAAGTTTTTGTAGATTTTCTTCGGGTTTGACATTTAGAACATGTTGGCATTTCATCACCATCTAAGATTTCTTCTTTAATAAATAATTCTAAACAATTTTCTAATTTACATCGTGTTGATGATGGTAAGGGAACACTTAAATCCCAAAATGGATCAAAAGTCACACTTGTATTACCACAAACGGTACATCGCAAACTACTTTTCAATTGACCAACAAACAAATCTTTTATTAATGAATTTTCAACCCTTGAATACCATTCCCATGTTAAATCAGCTTTTCTAGTATCACTATTGAAAACAAAATAAAATATATTATATGCAAACAAAACATTATGAAATAAAAATTACCTTAAATTGTCATCAATTTCTAGATGTTCACCTTTACCACCAGTATTCAATGCACTATGAAGTGTGTCTAAGAAAAATCGTAAAAACTCTTGTGCATCTTGTTGTGCACTTCCGCTATACATTCGATATTTATTTGAGATTGCACATTTTAGTTCCATTGGTGTAACACTTCTAGTACTTGTTGTCCACATTTCTTTTACCAATTTAACAAATTCCGAAAAAATTCTTTGATCTTTTGTGGTGGTCTTAGGTGCATATTGATTTCTAACAAATTTTGTTAGCTCATTTGTATGACTCAAACACTGAAGAACTGAATTCATAAAACACGTATTACCTATATTCCTTAGTCCACATAAACCTAGAAATATGAATAAAATATTAATTGAAAATTAACAAAATTATATAAGAAAACCTGCAACGAAATGTGACATTTACACATTATTGACAGATAAATTAAAAGAAAACTTTCAATTTTGAATAATTCCAAAAGCTTCTTAGATTTAGGTTATTTTTGAAATTTTAATTACCTTCTGCGGATTCCGTTGAGTCAGCAATCGATGACGATGATGTTGTATAAGGCGATTTGGATAATGTAAACGAATCTGCATCTGATAAGGAACTTCTACCAAAAGATGGTCGTTCCCGGTATTTACCAACTGCAGGTGCCCCGGTTGGAGGAAGGGTTGTTCGATTTGACGCATTACGATACTAAAAGTTACCAAAAAAAATCGATAAATATATTTTATTAAGTTTTACTTATTTTTAAGATTAGATTTTAAAGCA
Source organism: Diogma glabrata (assembly GCA_963693315.1). Classification (NCBI taxonomy): domain Eukaryota; kingdom Metazoa; phylum Arthropoda; class Insecta; order Diptera; family Cylindrotomidae; genus Diogma; species Diogma glabrata. The sequence goes on along the minus strand of OY856187.1, from coordinate 406,739,132 downwards.
AAACTTAAATCAAAAGTCAGTTAGTATTTAGTTTTGTTATGAAATAATGTTTTTAATGGTATTCTTCGTACTATCCATGACCATAAAACCAATTTTTGACTTTGGATTCTTCAAGTAAGCTTTTTAATACTACATATTCAATTTTCCAGTCAATGTCCGGTCAAATTTCCGATTTTAGTTTCAATCTGAGAACACCCGCTTCTCACAAACAAAGGAGCGATACTTTCCCATGGGAGAGTTCCAATGGTCGGTCTCGTTGATGGTACGTGCACTATGAAATGACTACAAAAACTAAACTGTGTCAGCTGCTTTAGATTTGTTTGGCTGACAATTGCGGTTACTAAAATTTAAAGATGTTTAAGATTCACACATTCAATAAAACAAACACTACCCGCCGTGGGCAGTTTTATGACATAATTAAAATCACTTATTATTGTGAAAATAAAGTAGTAAATAATAGCAATAGGGTTTGGGGAGCATTCGCAGACTTGTTTTATTAAAAATGTTTGTCGATATTCGATCCGTTTTTAACGGAGATAACATTTGAATGGGCTGTAAAACTGATAATAGACTAGCTCATTTCTGGCGTTTAACAATTAATCAAGCGTTCTAGTTAATTGGAGAACTAAACCAAAAAACCATTCAGTAACAGTCGGACATCTGCTGGCTTTTTCCATTAAATGACATTTATTTTATTCTTTTGACGACTTTTGACATTGGTTATCCTTATTTCCCTCCTGAGTTTTTTTGGTTACTAGCTCGTTTGGTTACTCTTCACGGTTACCTCTTTACGATTTAAGTTTTCATACGAACGCTGAAGTTTTCATACGAACGATAAATTTTCGGAGCAATAAAGCCTTCAGTTAGTTTGCGTTTAGTACAAATCTGGTTTGAGCCACACCGCCTGTTCTAGCAATGCTGCGAAATATGCCCTGATTTTCCACATAACAGCGGAGCTTCAAAATGCTGCTCCTGAGCAATGTACATTTTTGGTTGTTTGCCAGCTCGCCTCCTATAAAGGAAAGGTGTTTTGACTGTATTCCTATTTTTCTTGTACTAATACCATATAATGTGATATTCTACGTCACCCCCCCCCCCCCCCCCTCAGTATCTAATATAAATACTACAACTGTATGCCAAGGTTTCGGTTCCGATGATCTCATCAACTCGTTTATTAAACCCACCGCATTGTCTAAAATTGTTGTATTCTGTGAAAGTCAATCCTGTTGAAGACAATTCTTTTTATTCTCGTTGCATCATTAAATCTAAAACCTTTAGTTGAATTAATAAAATCATTCTCCCATCGAATTGGGTGAATTCGATAAACGACAAACCCCAATCTACTACTAATTACCTCACTGAGATTTGACCGAAAACCCCTACTTTTATTGAGTGTACAACGACTTTATTGATTCAAAATAACAGTTGGTTGGTACAACAACAATATTCTGTCAATGACAATGTTGTTTGTTGTTAACCAAGTAAACGATTCCAAAACATCAAAGTAAAGAATAGCTAGATTTTGCTTTAAATTTATGAACGAGCACGATAATTTCAAAATATGAATATCTCAAAATATAAATATATTTACAGGTTCTTAAGTAAAACGTAATGAAAAATTCCAAAATTCAAAACAAGGATATTGGTTACCATTCTTCAGATATCTTAAATTTATAATTTCTTAAGGCTCATTCTGAACAGCAAACTAAGCTGGAAACCCCACATTCTCGAAAGAGTAAGGGCTACCATAGCGCTTTACTCGTGCAAAAGCGTCATTGGAAGAAGATGAAGTCTCGAGGTTCACATCCCACTGGATATACAGCTCGATAGTTCGACCAACTCTACTGTATGGGGTTACGGTTTGGTGAATGGTCCTAAATGAGATGATCAATCAGAAACGCCTTATGAAAGTTCAGAAATCTCTAAGCTACCTCCTCTAAGAAGCACACCCACCGCAACACTAGAAATTCTGTTGCATCTTACTCCTATCGAAATTTTAGACAAACAGATAGCCGCTAGTTAGGCTCAAGTCTACCGACATATGGAGTTATAGTAGTTATACATGGTGTCCACGTATTTTCCAAAACGAAATTCCATGACTTTCCAGAACAAAAATTTGAATTTTGCATGACTTTTTTTTAAAAACAAAACAAATAATTTTATAAAAAGGCTTGGCCTGATTGACGTATAAGTTAACCTTATATATCACATACCTTTGGCAATAGCAGTGAGATATCACTGACTACCGAAGGTGGTATCTTAGGGGTGCTGGCAAAAGAATTATATTCAGTCAATAATAGCATAATCAATTCTAGTTAACGAATATTCCCTATGATGATGGCACGTTATTGATTGCTCGAAGGAACGAGAACTCAAATTAATCTATGTGTTGGCTTAAATCATTTTGGGAGACAGTGCGTTCCATGATCAAGTAATATGCCTCTAACTGGATTATTGCGAATTCCATTTTAGTTTTTTTCCTCCAAATTAAAAAAAAACATTAAAATTTTTATTTAATTTTATTGCCTCTATCCTATAATATAATGAAATAAATATGGGCATATTTCATATTTGATGTGTTGTTGTCACGCATACAAGACATTTAATCTACTACACCAATTCAGAAATTCGTTCTTTTCAATAATGAGCCCAAACAAAAATTTGAAGGATTCTTTAGAAACATATATAAATTACATATATATATAATTTGGATTCATGATTAAAATTCAATAAATTCCTCCCAATAACCAAGAAATTGACAGAGCAAAAGTGGCAAACCTTTCAACTGTGTCAATTTGTGATAAAATAATTAGTTCTTTAAATTCTGGTACCAAATTTGCTATCTCGCCTATCATTGACGGTGATTTAATCGTTACTGACCACGCACATCAAATGTGGGAAGCTACGTTATGCCATGTAACGCCTTAAACTATCCAGGCAAGCAAATCAAAGCCAGATTATCTATAAAAGAGGACTTACTACTACAGTTTGGATTGGTTTTGCTTAAATAAAATGTTTTGACAATGACAAATTTAGTAGTTTTTAATTTGATAGAGAAGGGACTTTTGCCAACCGATGTCTTACTAGGCAAAGACCTTTCAACAAAGAAACAAAGGCAATCACAATTATGACGAGAGGTCGAGAGATTTGTTGCCGAGTTGGCTGCTATCACACTTTTCACATATTAATTAGCGAATGTAGAGAGATACGAAGTCGCATCAATATTTTCATTTTTCAGACAGTTTTTGATTTGTTCAGTCTGTCTGTTATATGGTTTGGTATACACCAATCCCTTGATTTACGCGAGACTCGTTTTACGCAGTTTCGCTTTTACGCGGTTAACAAAAATACAAAAAAAAATGTTAATATCGAAAATTATGTAGTAATATACATGAAAAGTATGTATAATATTTCGATTTCGAATTTTGCTTTAAATGTTCTCATTTTAATATTTCATTTTACGCGATAAAACGCAATTGTTGTAAACATGTACCAGAAACAAAAGCGGTTGAAATTGATCATTTAAATAAATGTGTACTTCACTCACGTGTGGTTGAAATTATGTTGGTCTCATTTATAATTTTATTGTTCCAACAAAGTTATTTTCATCGGTTAAAAGGATCCGACGTTTACAACGTTTACAACCAATGGGCGATTTTGTCATCACCATTCATCTCATTCAATGACAGGTTGAACCCAGTTTCGATATTCTATAATACGAAGGTCTTTGGTGTTGTCATCATGCTAGCGTTGTTTGGGTCTTGCTCTCCGACGGACATCAGTTAATTATTGTTGGGACACATTTTTGTCATGCTTCCTAATGAATCTCTTTCTACATGCCAAACCATTTAAAGCAGTTGAATCTAATGAATCAGATTACATCACAGAATCCAAGAAGCAGTGTGATTTCATAATTCATTTGGATTCTATACTGGTGTTCAGCAACTCTAAATGGACCATAAATTGTTCGTATGGCTTTCCTTTCGAATAATGATAGAATTCTACAATCCGTGGTAGTCAGAGTCCAGCTTTCACTCCCGAAGGTTAGCACTGGTTGCTTTCGAAATAGTTAGTTTAAACGGCTGAAAAAGATGTTTTAATCTCAGAAGTTTGAGTGTGCGTTGAAAACTCTATGGTACATGTTTGATATTTGTCTGCATGTCATTTGACGATATCACTCACCTGAGGTATTTAAAGTTTTTCCACTCGTTTTACTTTATAGTTGTCTGTATTCAAATATGAAGGAGATATGTTTCTGAATGTTGTTAAAAGTATCGCTTTGTCGGTGTTGATCCAAATCGTTTCCAAGGCATTTTTTTCGACCCGTGAGAAACTATCCTTAATATCACTTTGTCTATGTCCAAGTTGAGCAATATTATTTGCATAGTAAAGAATTTGACTAAATGTATTTAACATTCAGTTTTGTATCTCGATTCGGTTTTTTCATAAGGCGTATTGAAGCGCCAAATTAAATTGTACGTGTGCGAGTGCATACCCTTGTCGAACACCTGATGTTCTCTCAAAGAGGTCAGAAACTTACCTGTCGATGACCATTCTACAATTTGATCCTAATCTTGTGAGTTTACCCAGTGAAACAATATTATCTGGGATATCAAGGTAAACGATCAGTGCGAACCAAAAATTGTCGCGGATGACACTATCAGATGCTTCCTTGAAATCAACGTAGAGCTGGTGAGCGGTTATGTTGTACTTCCAACATTTTTGCAGCATCATTCTTAATGTAAAACATTCATCTGTGAGTGAACGGTTGGGATGAAAACCACACTGATAGTCATTGATAATAGATTCCGCGAACAGAGCTGTGAACGAGTATAGCCAGTACGACAATACCTTGTATTTTATATGCAGTGTTCAGCAGCGCGATTCCACGATAGTTCGCAAACTTTAGACGGACACTTTTCTTGTGTAACGGAACAATGAGAGCTGTTTTCCACTCAGCAGATAGATCTTGGTCTCAGATTGCTGTTATACATGAGACAAGAGCTGCTTCTCCATTTTTAAATAGTTCGGCGGAGATTCCATCGATAACTGGAAATTTACCAATTTTTATTTATTTTTATCACAGCTTGTACGTTTTCTATTGTTGGGTAAGGTACAAAAACCTCACTTGACATAGCAAATGCTTTGATAGGACGGACTCCGATAGGCCTATTCAGTAGATCTAGAAACTGGGATCGCCAAACTGGTAGTGCATCACGTTCGTTTGCTGTAAGATCGTTGCTTACATTTCTGATGGCAGTGGATCTTGGGTAGAAAACTTTTCTCAGAGTTCGAGCATTTTGCAAATCACACTTTTAAATTTTCACTAGCCTCGTGTGAGTTGATGTTTTCGATACAGCTCTTCATTTGTTCGTGTTTCTTTTTCCGTAAAAGTTTTGTTGAGGCTTTCCTGGCGCAAAGATAATCAGTTTTGGGTGTTCCTTGTCAACCATTTTTCTCTTAGTTTTTGTTTACCTTTAACGCTTCGGTAATGGTCGTCAAACCATTCGTTGCGTGCGATCGGTAATCGTTTTCCTATTTGTGCTGCATAATATAATGGTTGATTGAAGCATTTGGCATTTTTCTTGTATGTTTAATGTTATCTCAGACGAGATGTTATGCTCTTCAATGTTTTGCGTCACTCTTGCCAGGGTTTCTGAATATTTATATGGGTCGACAGGCACGGCAGCTAGAGTGTAGAGTTTCTCTTAGAGATCATGACATGATCGAATTGATTTTCCTTTCTTCCAAAATTTGATTTCCCTGTTCCTTTGTATAATCAAACGTCATTTATTTTCTTGTAAAAGAGGTAAGTGTTAGAAATAACTAAAGTTATAGCCAGCTCGGTTGTGCAAAGTCTGTTAATGTTACTCGTAAGATGCAAGCTATCAGCGCCGGTAAGTGTTTTCGAGCTATACACTTCTACCAATTTGAACATTGAACTCACTCACCTACCATGATTTTTATATCGTGCTGCGGGATGTTTTCTACGAGATCTTCCAAGAGCAGGTTTTATTATCATATGCTTTGTCTTCCGTACGTGCATCGTGTTTGTAAATTCAATCCGTTTTTAAATCATTTCACATATAAAATATGACATAGGCCATCAGCCGAATATTATTTCATGATAGGACAGAGAAAATAAAAATAAAATTAGAGGATAAAATCTAAAGTATTTTTAAAAATGTGCAGGAACAAAACTAAAATGGGGTGGCCAATAATTCAGTTAGTGCCATATTCCTTGATTATATATGCACTGTCTTCCTCAATGATTAATACCCAGATAAAGAGTTATATGAAGACTTGATTCTTCCAGCAATCAAAAGTGTGCTCTCATAAAGGAATATTACACAACTAAGATTGAGGGCAATACCGTTTACTGAATAGAGGTCATCAACCTGCTATCCTAAGATATCACAATGTTTAGTGAAGTCTTAGTACTATCGCTAGTGGTATGTGACATTTCATGTTAACTCCAACCCCAAATCCTCCTCCGTTTTGATGACTGCAATTGAATTGTAAAGAAGGTATCCTTTCTCTGTTTCATGGATTCCACTTCCTGGCCATCTTAGTTCTTGTTCGGGCAGTATATCCAAAACACAGCTACTAACTTGATTTATTATAATAAATTATAAATAAACATCTCCGAATATCCGAAGCTACCATGCCAACTAGAATGAAATGTAAATTAGGTTTCTCTGATAAATTTATGAATGCTGATTTTAAAGCTTGATGTTGCAGGTATCATTTTCGAGGTTGTTCTTGTAATGATTCTGAGATGCACCGCGACCAGCAAATAGCATACAGAGTTTTACGGATATACTCCTTAGCCTTTTTTGTGAATGGTTCCGTTTTGATCTTAAGGTTTACAGGAAAACCATTTTCCACGCTTATAAAGAGAGTCGCTTATTCCAAGACAGACGAAAACTCCAAAACGCCTCTATCATAGTAAATAGAAGCTTGAATTGCATTAGTTTTAATGCGCCAATAATTCGTCATGATGTAGTACAAATCATAGAGTATAAGCAGTATTTACTCTGATCCTCTCAACCACACCAACCCAATTCTCTCAGTTTTAGCCAGGTAGCACGGCGTGGAGGTAGAATTACGGATTTCGCTACCCTTGTACTTTCTTTGCTTCTTTAAATTTGAAAATAAGAGGAATGGAACCTATCTATCTTTTTAATATGAATCCTTTGTCTCGTTTTACGCGGTTTCGATTTATTAACCCATGGAACGTATCCTCGGCGTAAATCGAGAGATGGGTGTATGTCTTTAGCTAAAAGGTTTACTTAACGATTTGGTGTTCAGATGTTCTTGTTGTTTTGCTATTTGAAATTGCTTTGGTTAGAAAATGTAACTTAATTTTGATGCATACAAGAAACTTTAATCACTTCCACAATGCCAGAAAAGTAAGGTTCCGATTCGAAGACGTGGTGTATTCGATTTCAAACGTTTCAAACTCTGAAATCGTGTGTTGGGATTGCTTTTATAACCTCTTTTATGGCTATACAGAGTGAGTTTTTCTCAGCGACTAATATTATTACGGTTTTTTAATGTGTCAACTTACAAAATCACCAGTACCAAATTCAGAATAGCTGACAAACAATAGTTTTCCGTTCCTTCCCAGATTGCTGTGCGTGTCATTTTTAACAATAAAATTCCTTACAGTGTAAGGACGATTACTTTTAGTCTAACTATATTCGTTTTAAGCTGAACTTCGCTCAGTTTGTTATCCCAATCTAAATTCAGTTCACTCTATATCAAAAAGCTGTTTGAAAGCCACTATTACACTCTATAAATCATTCGTCCCCTATCTTCAAAGGTAAAATAAATAAACGATTAAATCCCGCTCGGAGCTGCAATAAATGTAAATAAGGACTTAAAAAAGTTGACGATTGAGGAGTCCAAATTTGTTCAATTTAAATTGCAAAACAAACACAGCAAAGTACAAATTTTGATTCTTTCCAGATCGAAAATTAAGTTCTCCAAAGGTATGTTTCAATTAGTATGGGTGACGTGCAAACAGGCGAAGGTAAAGGCATGGGTTTATTTATATGTTTTCATATAATGAGCAAAAAGCTCGTCTAGAAAAATCGAGCTCGGGTGCATCATAACATCAAGCATATTTTTTTAGTCTTGTCAGTCGGTTAGTGAAAACAGGCAAACTGTTGAGTTCACATACTGTCATAGCGATAGAATGCAAAAGTCTCTTTGTACTTAAACGAGAAAAATATTATGTTGAACGTTTACATGAAGTATTTGAGTAACATAAAATATCTAAGTATGGAATTTCAAAACATTTAAGTTATAGATATTATTATAAATTCCATCGAAAAATAATTTTAATAAAAAAAGTTTGTTAAAATCAATTTTTTTTCCAGAAAAATAATAAATTTTCATGACCTTCCCTGACCAAAAATAAATCCCCTGACTTTCCAGAATTCCATACCTGGAGGACATTATGAGTTATATAGGCCACATTTTAATTCTGGTAAGTAGGAATATACCCTTGAGCATATACTATTCCGTTCCGAAATTATCCTCAGAGCTTGGCTCCACAATTAGTATTCTTTCCAGAGAGGACTGAGAAATTGAATTAAATAATCATGACGGTGTTGTCTACACGGATGTTTTGAAAATGAATGGGAAATTCAGCTGTGGAGTATTCTGCAAAGCACTAAATTTAATCCTACTTCACCTGCCTGATCACTACATTGTCTTTCAAACTGAATTTGCAGCTATAAGAGACCGCAGATTGGGTAAAGTATAATGTAATATATGTAAGGGATATCGGCATTTTTATGGTCAGTCAGGTTGCAATCAAGGTTCTACAGTCGAGCCTCATCAAAAGTAGCTCGAAAATGTCTGATATCTCTTAACGAGATGACTGATCAGGTTAACATCCACCTTGTTTCGGTGCCATGGCATTCCGATATAACGGGAAACTCTAAGACTGATGAGCTCGCTCTGCAATATACTTCCTGTCTTCTGTCACCAAGCATGCCAAGATTGGGCATACCTCTTGCTTCGTGCAAACGATTGCTCCAAAAGGAATCACAAACATACACAAATTTAAAATGGTCAAAGGACACCACATGTGTGTTTGCCAGACAGGACTGGTCGATGCTGGACCACTCCAGATCTCTGATTTCAAAAAATTGCAGATATCAGCATGATTTTGGGTGTCCTTACTGGACACTGTGTTATCGGGAAACATGCGAGCAGGCTGAGTGTATTCTACCATGACTACTGTCGCAGATTATCGGGAAACGACTCTCCACGTTATCTGCTCCTGCCCTAGTCTGGCTCAAACCAGATTCAAGTTTTTGGATGTACGCACCGTTTATGATTTGACAGATATCTACGAGATGAACGGAAGGAATATTTTTCACTTCTTGAGAAGCTCTGGCTGGTTTTCAAAACGTAGTGCTTGAACAGCAAAAGAACTTTTTATGGTATGGCTTCGGTCCGCTTTTGTCTGTTAGAATGGCCATCCTCGTCCTTAGAATGGTCGTTCTAACCTAATCTAACCCTAAAGGTAGGTCTAGGACTCTTTGTAAAATTGTCTGGTCAATTTTCAGTTCCGATCAACAAATTGTTCATTCAAACAAATCCAATCTCCAACGCAATTTTGATAGATTTTAAATTTATGGAGACAAACAGAATTTTGTAGTTATATTTTAGATACCCATAAAATTGATTCGATAAGTCGAGATGATTTAATTAACTAGAATGGATAGTAATATCTTATAGTACGACAGCAAAAGATCAATGAAATATAAAAATAGCTGTTAAAGTTAAATAAATTAAATGTTAATATAAAACAATTCAGAAAATAAAAACAAACATAAAACGCTAAAGCGAAAACTTACACACTCATCGTCGGAATCTTTTTCAACTTTACTGTTTGACCACTCTACAGGAATAACGTTTGTTTTAAGTGCATAACTTGTACTTTCTGCATCATTGTTTTTCAAATCAATATCATTCTCTGATATAATTTTATTCTCTATTTCCTTATCTTCACATTCAACAATTTCATTCTTTTCAATTTCATTTATGGTACTAACATTTGTAACGTTTAACTTTAATTTATTGTTACTCTTAGCTCGATGACCGTCAAGAAGTTTTTTTGGTGATTTTTCTACTGTCGATGGAAAATTAATAATTGGTGTAGCAGATAATATCGTTGATTTAGTACGATCATTTATGTCATTATGAGGAATCGGTTTAATATCGTCTAATAAAGGTTCACGTAACTTTGTCAAACATTTTAGTTTACTATTTAAAACTTTATTAGTAACTTCTTCGAGCTCTGTTATTGGTTTTTTATTATTCCCTTTTATTGGTTCAATATTTGTTGATCGAGGTTTAATAAATGTTAACGGTTTTGTTGGCACTAACATTTTGATCGATCCATTTTTACTAATACCATTTGAACTTAAATTATTATTGCTAAATTTTGTACTAATTACCTTATTTACATTGTTACTATTGTTATTGATTTCCTTCACTTTTGAATTTAATTCATTTCGAACGGTTTCCGTTTCAGTTTTTAAAAAATCCTTGTAATGTCCACCATAATTGCTAATATCGTTTGTTGCTTTCATATCAAATGAATTTAAAACTCGTATATATGACTGACTATTAAATTGATCGTTGTTTAGAGTCATTCTATGCGTAGATACAGCATCGGTATTCGATCTTAATTTTCTACTGTCAATAAAAGAAGTAGCTGCATTAGTTTTAGCTATGCATGCATCTGTATATTTTTTAAGGCCAAATGCTTGATTGTTAGTAACATTAGTTTTGTTAGTGTTATTAATATTTATGTTTAAATTAATATTATTATTGTTATTATTTATGGAAGTTGAATGGGCAACACACTGTTTTACCTTGCTTAACGTTGATGTTACTGAAGCGCTTGTTTCAGAAACTGGCGTTTTTTCTTTAACCAATTTTTGAGCCTCTGTTAACGAACGTGATCTTGAAAGCTCACACTTTGGTATATAATTTGCTGGACTATATTTTTCATATAAATCTGCACAGGTTGTAGCTAAACGTAATGCGGCTGATCCTGATGATGATCCACCCCCTCCTAATGTACTACTTTGATGATCACGATTTCGGCTTTCTGAGCGATTGTATCGTGACCCAGAAGTTGGGGGTAGATCTCTATCAGCACTACTTCTAGAAAATTTATTACTACTTAATCCGTACCTTGACGATGTTGTTGTAGGATCATTTGATACGGTACGATTTAATGTCAAATACGAACGTCCTGTGTATGTTGAAGAATAATCAGAAGTTTTATAATTTCCTCGATCACTGGTTGTGGAAGAGAGACTAGAGCGATATGTACCACTTGGTGGTAGATATGTGTTCCCAGCCGATCTTGGAGAAATTACACGCATATTATTTTAAAAATAAAATTAATCCAAATAAATTGTGTTGTTGTAAAATAATTTTGAAGATGTCCTAAAATTAAAAAAGAAAAATTTACATGAGTTTATAGTCATCGTATATTTGAAATAAATTTTTGAGATTGTTCAATTTTATCAGATCTGAAACAGACCTCAGGACCTAATCTTGAAAATTATATCTCGATCAAATCTTTCGCACTCAAAAACAAAACAAATATCTAATGGATAAATTTCTCTAATTTCACATCAATGAAATAAATGAAAACTATATATATTTTAAAATAAAATAAATCCCAAAATAAATAGTTCAAGTTCTTAGGACAGATACATTAACAGAAACAAAATCTGCAACCTTTTATTTGTCAGATGTCCAACAAATTATTTGAATTCTCCTACGACGCAATTATGAACCAAAAACAAAAATATTACTATTAAAATTTAAAATTATTTAAAAATAAATTAAAATATAATAACACACACTGAAAACAACAAACTTTAATAAATTAAAAAAAAATATTGATCAAACTGTTATATTTTAGGTTTCACTGTAATATTCGGCACAATAGTATAAATAACTTTAATTTTCCATAAAGAAAAATTAATTTTTCTTCTTTCAAAAATAGTAAAAAAACAAAATGTAAAATAAAAATACTAAAACGCATACTCAATAATAATAATATTGAAACACCTTTAAAACTATTGAACACTGAATTTTAAAATATAAAACTATATTTTGATACATATATGATGCGGTAATTTTAGAATTCAAAGGCCTCCATTTTTAAAAAACTTCTATCTTCATGTCATCTTGATTTAAATTTAATAAATGACGTCATTATTATGACATTATAATGAATACTTTTTAACTAGAAAAAAGTTAAGATTAATCTATATTTAGAATGTCTCAATTAAATATTCTTTTTTTTCTTGCGTTTTATGCGAATTAAAACCATGATTTTTCACTTTTTCATAACTTAAAATAAATTTTGTTATTATTTTGCCATAGGAAAATGATCTAATAAGAAATATTATTCTTATTTTATTGTAAGGTTATGTCTAATTGGAATTATTTTCACAATTTTCTCACAACTCACCCAATTTAATTTGAGATATGTCAAAGTTATATTCCATAATTTAAACAAAACAATTTACTAATAGTTTTTAAAGTTTTCCGATAATTCATTTTTGATTAATTTTAAAATATGATAAAAATTTCGCGCACATTCTGATTTTTGCGATTCCAAAACATTAAAATAAAAAAATTTTTTTCTTATCTACCCAGTTGAAATTTTTTCGAGTAGTTAGATTTGTTGAGGTAGACTTTTTGGTCGGTATTGAAGTTTTTTTGTTGCAAAAGAAAAATGTATGTGCATTATAGTAGTAGTAATTTCATTTCTGCGATTAAAATAGATATGAGTGAGTATATATATTTTGAATACTGCAACCACATTTCTGACTAATTATTCAAACAAAATATAATCACAACCAAAGGAACAAAATCACAACCAAAGGAACAAAGCTATAAAGTTCAAATATTTAAATCGTTATATTTATTTTACGTAAGATGTCAGTCACATCGTTGAGATGATTTGTTTGGTTTAAAAATTATAGCTTTTTCATTAGTCCAGTAACTTTATACATTACGTAACTTTATACATTAATAGTTGTTCAGCAAAAGGAAATAAATGATTAAATTAACAATTAAATCAATATTTATAAATTTTATGCATTTGTTACAAAAACTGGTGTGTATAAGTGTATAACTAGTGCGAATGCGTTTTCCAAACGCGAGTTATTGCAGCACTCCACTCCACTCCACTCAATCTACTATTTCTCATTGGCCACCACACACAAATGTATTTATTACAATACAATTATTAGGACAGGGATGTACAAAACTCTACTAAGGTATAAATTGCAAAAAATTGCGAAGTTCGAAAAAAATTATAAACTTTGAAAGCCTTAATCTCGGAAACTATTGGGTCTACAGAGACAATTTTGGTATCATATTGTAGCAAATTTAGTCTACTAAAAACATCCAAAAATTTTAAAGAAAAAACTATTCCTTTAGGGTTATAATCGCCAAAATTTGAAGAAAAAAAAACGATTTTTCGCGGTTTTTTCGATTTTTCGATTTTTGACAAAGTTGCGTTCAGCGCTCGAGGTCACAAACTTGGATTATTCATTAGGCCAACATCACAAACAAGTCTACAAAAAATCAGAACTACTGGATTTGACGCATACTGTGAGAACTACCGGATTAGACCCCAAACTCTCAGGCGACAAAGTTGCTGGACTACATCAAAAAATTAAATTAATTTAGCCCTCTTGGAAGGTTCTGCTTGAGGTTCGTCCATATCTGGATCGACGTATTGGGGTGGCATATCCCCATCAGAGGATGGTGATGAATCGTCGACGTCGTGTGCCCACAAGTCATCCTCCATTTCGACATTGGAGAGATCGTCACCTTCTGGGATATCTGCTACTGCAACTACAAAAATGATCAGGTACAGTTACATAATCTTCTTTTCTCATCGGCCACTACACACATATATCTATTAATACAATTATTAGGACAGGGATGTAGAAAACTCTACAAAGGTATATTGCAAACAATTGCGAAGTTCGAAAAAAGTGATAAACTTTGAAAGGCTTAATCTCGGAAACTAGTGGGTCTACAGAGACAGTTCTAGTATCATATTGTAGAAAATTTAGTCTACTTTAAAAACTGCTCAATAAAGGTTAAAGAAAAAACTAGCCCTTTAGGTTTATACTCGCAAAAATTTGAAAAAATAACGATTTTTTCGCGGTTTTTGCGTTTTTTGACGAAGTTGCGTTCGGCGCTCGAGGTCACAAACCTGGATTATTCATTAGGCCAACATCACAAACAAGTCTGCAAAAAATCAGAACTACCGGATTTGACGCATAGTATCCCATACACTCAGGCGACAATGTTACTGGACTACATTGTCTTTTGAAATTGTTTGTAAAGAAAAGATAAATTGAATTGTTAGATCGCTGCGTACTATTCAAAAAATCTCTGAAAACAGAGTATTAGAATATCGATGGAAACCGATGGAAATTCTCCCATCAAGAATAAAGGTCATTCTCCATTAGTCTTTTTTTCTCGTCTTTTTTATTTTGTGAAATAGAAGATATGAAAATCATATAAGTGCGAAAGGAAAAAAGATGAAGACTTTTTATTTATTCCATGTCTTTTTTTTACTTTCCATGACTTTTTTTTTTTTAAAGTAATATACTATAAAATAGTGTTCTACTATAAAAAAAGTCTATAGAGCAAGACTTTTTAATGAAAAAAGACGACTTTTACACTGAAAAAATATATTTAAAATTATCTAGTAGTCTATGTTGGATACGACATTGTCAAAAATATATAATAAAATTAGATTTTTATTAAAAATAATGGTGAAAAGTCAAAATTCCAATCCTATAAAATATTTTTTCCATGCAAAATTGTGATATTCGTCTTACTCTCTCTTTAGAAGATTAATCATGGTTTCCCGTTCTATTTTGGCGAGAAAAAAAGATGAAAAAGACTAATGGAGAGTCAGCTTAACATTGTGATGTTATATCACAAATAATTTACTGAATTAATTGTTGGACATCTGTCTTTTCAAAAGCGCTGCTTTGCTTGGTTCCTTACCAGATAGTTATAATGGACTGGTTACGGCGTTGGAAGCAAGGTCAGATGGACAATTGAATGCGAGAATCGTAACGGAAAAGATTATAGCAGAATATCGTCGTCGAAAAGAAAAAGTGATGATAGGTCAAGAAACAGCTTTGAACGTGAAATCATATAATAAGACAGCAAAAGAAAAGTCGTGTTTCTTCTGTAAGCAACCAGGGCATTTTCGTCAAAAATGTCCAAAGTATAAAGAATGGCTGAAACATAAAAGTGCGAGTGGTGGAAATAGTGCTATAAAACAAAAGGCAAATGTGGTTGCCAGTGCCGCGGATAAATATTTATTTATGACGTCATCAATAAAAGATGGCTGGTTAATTGATTCCGGTGCAACATGTCATATTGTAAATTCGAAAAATGAGTTCATTGATTTTTCGAAAGAAAACCATGACAAAGTACGCGTACTCAACGATCAAGTATTATTATCAAAGGGCATTGGAACAATTTCCATGAATGTTTTGAATGCAAAAATGAAGTGTCTTCAGTTAAAGTGTGTAATGTTTTATATGTGCCTGAAGCAGGTAAGAATTTACTATCAGTGAGTAAATTAACAGCTCAAGGATTTAAAGTAAATTTTGATGAAAATTCCTGTGTTATATTGGACAAAAGTGGAACCAAAGAAATTGCAATCGGTGATAAAACTGGTAATTTATACAAATTACGTAAATCACATGTGGCAAATTTAGTTCGAGAACATAAGATTGTAGGTTGTGTGCATTTTTGGCATAAAGTATTTGGTCATAGAGACATTGAAGTGGTCAAAAGTATGCAGTCTAATGGTTTGCATTATAAAATGTGACGATGAGTGCAATAGTAATCAATGTGAGGTTTGTTTAGAAGGAAAATTAACGCGTATTAAATTTCCAAAGGAATCTAAAAACAGATCTAGTGCTGTTTTAGATCTCGTACACTCAGATGTTTGCGGTCCGATGGAAACTATTTCACCATCAGGAAAACGATACATATTGACATTTATCGATGATAAATCAAGATATACAACGATTTTTCTGTTGAAAAATAAAAGTGAAGTATTTAGCAAATTTAAAGAATTTGTGGAATTTGGAAAAACAAAATTTGGTAAAAAGGTTAAGTGCATTCGCTCTGATCGTGGTGGAGAGTATTTAAGCAACGAATTTTTGGAATATTTGGCGAAGGAGGGAATAGCTAATCAACGAACTGCACCATACTCCCCATCTCAAAATGGTGTTGCTGAGCGCAAAAATCGGACATTGATTGAAATGGCCAGGTGTATGTTGCTTGAGGGTCAGCATGAGAAAAAGTTTTGGGATGAAGCGGTGAATATGGCGAATTATATACAAAATCGTTTGCTAGCAAGATGTATTGAAAAAACACCAAATGAAATATGGAATGGTGTTAAACCCGACGTAAGGCATTTTATGATGTTTGGTGCGAAATGTTTTGTTCACATACCAACTGAGAAGCGACGAAAACTTGATTTGACTGGAATAGCTGGAAACTTAATGGGCTATGATGAATCGTCGGAAGCTTATCGCATTTATGTACCATCGACTAATAAATTGGTTATTAGCAGTGACGTCAAATTTGTCAGCAAAATGGATGTGTGGCCAAATAGCTGTGTAAAGGATGTGATATCTTCTGAAACTACACAAATCGTTTCAGAATTTACAGCAAATTCGGAAAACAATGATGAACTTTTTATCGATGAAGGTGAACCAACAAATATTGTTTCAGAGGTTCCACTAAGGAGGTTAGAACGTGTCAACAAAGGTGTTCCACCGGTGAGATTAATTGAAGAAATTCACATAGCAATTTCTACTGAGCCGAAGTCGTATAATCAAGCTGTGACCAGTAATGATCGTGAAAATTGGATTGAAGCGATGGAAGATGAAACCAAATCTCTCTATGATAATAGAACATGGGAATTAACTGATTTACCCAAATCTAAAAAAGCTATTGGATGCAAATGGGTTTACAAAATTAAAACAAATGAAAATAGGAGTGTGACATGATACAAGGCAATATTAATTGCACAGGGTCAAAGTCAAAAGAAAACCACATAAATCAATTTATAAATTCGGGTCTGAAAAGAACAAAAAACAAAAGTTGACGTGAAATATGTTTGTATTAGTGATATTTAAATGGCGGTTGTCTACTTTTAAATTTGAAAAATTTTGTATAATAGCATATTCTGCAATTGCGTATTGAAATATTTTTAAAAGATTCAATTAATTTGTACATAAAATAATTTTGTTTTATTCATTCATATTTGTTTTCAATCAAAGCGATGCGGTAGATCACTGTTCGTGAAAAAAAATAGCGATTACCACTTTTGCTTTATTTACGCTGAACCTAGTAGACATAACCTCCAACAAATGATTTGATCTAATGTTGTTTAGCATATATGAACTTATAACGAGTTTTGTAACATAAACTCACTTTTAAATTTTAATTTGAAATAGATTTTGTACAATAAACTTTATACAAAATTAATTAAAACATATAAAATTTCGAAAACGATTATTGAAAAATGACATTTCATAAGAATATTTATTCAGATCAAATTGCGATTTCCGTTAACTGATTTTTGTCTTTACGCCATCTATTGTAAGTTTAAAATGAAAATAGCTAAGACACTTTTTTTTTAAAATAAAAACATAATTTAATCTTTGGTAAATAGAAATAAACTAGTTTGCTTTAGAACCAAAGCGATGCGGTAGATCGCTGTTCGTGAAAAAAAAATAGCGATCACCACTTTTGCTTATCAAAGCGATGCGGTATGCAAATGTGGAATGCGATATCTATACGATCGACTGAATCGAGAGAAGTGCAGAACCATCACAAAACCTCAGTGACAGTTAAGACTTTTATTTAATGTGAAATATTATATACAAAATGAAAATTCTATAAAAGAAATGCAAGCTAATTTATTAGTTAGTATTTTATATTGCAGACCCTAGTTTGTAGATTAAGAACATGTCATTTGAACAGAATTTCATTAAAGTTTTAATCTGTTAGTCCTGAGGTTTCGTGATGGTTCCACACTTCTCTCGATTCAGTCGATCGTATAAATATCTCATTCCACATTTGCATTCGAGTATAAATAAATAAATAAATAAATATTATTTTGTACTTTTATTTTTACTAGAAACTTTTGTTTTAATACCTAGTTAGTTGAAGTTGTTTCTAATTCTAATCTCTAATCCGAGTGACAAAGTTAGTATTTCAAACATGTAGAACACCTAATCATTTGGAAATGTTTTGTTTTACACTCGTTTCTACTTGACACAGGATATCACTTCTTTTGTACTGAACAAATAGTTTTGACTATTAAACTTTAAACTGCACCTTTTTCACGAACTAAAATTTACAGTTTTGATGTTTTTTGTAGCTGATATCACGAGTTTTTGTAGTAAATAATAAATTTTATGAGCTTGGATTATAATGAAATAAATAAAATAAACAATAAAAGTATACCAACTTTAACAATTGATTGAATAATAAAAAAAGTATTTTTGACGACTTAAGAAGGTCATAATATTAAAATTAATGAGCTTCTCAAATATTTTAGCAACAACCGACAAGATTGATATGGGTTTGTAATTTGTTGAATTCGTGTTAGCAACTTTTCTGGAATTGGCTGTATACGGGCCATTTTTAAAGAGCATTTATTTTAAATTTTATTGCTGCTTCACATTTACCCGAAGGCCGAAACTTAAAGACCAGCCTTCAGAACCATCTATCGGAATAAACTTGCGCAAACCCACGTGTATTATTTCTGAAAAATTAGAAGCAGAAATGTTTGAATTAAACATATATCTCTAAGCCCCTCCCGATCTGCAACCCAAATAAGACTAGGATTAGATTGAAACTGTTAGGAACTTGTAAATTTAAACGAGTGAAATCAAATTATGGTCTGAACCACCTAAAGGTTCTGATACTTCAAATTGTACCAACGAAAGATCATTCATCAAAAACAAATAAAACAATTTACTAATTTGAATGTCAGGAGCTCAGGTTGTTTGGCATTATATGCGAGTGAAAATAAATATAAAAATAAAATAATAATATAATAATAATATAGTATAAATTTTGTTTGACTAAAATGATTTAGTATCAATAAATTCGTTCCCTTCTCAATAATGAAACCCCAACAAACATATTTGTTTTCCAGCCAAATTGGCCCTTAGAAACAAACAAAGATTATTTAATATTTGGTTTCATAACAAAAATCCCTTAACGATTTAAGTCCTAATATCTATACAGCCCAATAGTATATTAAACCAGATAAACGAAAAAAACACAAATTGACAGAGCGAAAGGGGCAAAACTTTCTACCATGTCCATTTCTGACAAAAGTTTTTACAGTGCTATTAATTCTTTAAAGTCTGGTACCAACACTTTTTTTTCCTATTATTGACGGTGATTTAATCGTCACTGACCCAGCGAGAAAAACCACATTGTTCGCGGAACGCTTTGCTGTGATCTTGACTGTTTTGGAAACTCCTAAAGAAAAACCAAACCAGTTAATATGAGAGATATTTATTTCAAACCCAAAATTGTTAAAAAAATCTTAAGGGGGTTAACTATCAGCAAAGTCTCTAGTCTGAACATCATTCCTCCTATTATTCTAACAACATTTTCAAAAGAACTTGCACCTTCTCTTACCAACATTTTCTACAAATACTATACAGATCTGATATTTCTCTTTTGTGCTGAAAGTGATCCAATGTCCAGCCCATCCCCAAAACGAAACAAAATGTGATATTTCAAATTATAGACCGCAATACCCTTGCTCTCAGTTCTATCTAAAATATATGAGCATTATATTAATACACACCAGTAGTGCCAGATCGGGTGTTTTTTTTCCGTTTATGGGATATTTCATTTAAAACAGAAAAGTGGGCAAAAACTTGGCAAGTGCGGACTTTTTCACAATTAATTGTAGAAGCGTTTTAAATTTTAAACTATTTTTTACTATGCTTCCAGAAAGATGTTCATTACTCAATATTTTTGTTTAAATCAATCTGCCATTCATCGCTTTTATAGTATTGAAATTTCAGATGTTGATGTTCTGATATTTCTTAGGGAAATATCAGAAACATCGATGTTTGACAACAATCCAGACAAAGAGAGCATTTGTTGAGTGTAGTAAATGACTTTGGAATTAATCAAATAGTTAATGAAGCAACACATGATTTTTAATGGTATCCATAAAAAATTTAAAGAAAACTCCAGATCAACTAGATCTACATTATCGTGTCGTTGATATCCCCAGGTGCGTTAGGTGAATTTTTAAACATCATATTCGTGATCAGCGACCTCGAAAACCCCGAGTAAAGATTTTTAATGCTTCTGATAAGAAATTTAAAGAAAACTCCAGGAGATGATCTTCATAATCGGGTCGCTATGATCCCCAGGTACGTCAGGTACATTTTTAAATATCATAATGATGATCAGCGATCCCGAAAACCCCCCAATAACAAATATTGGATCTTTTGTATAGAAAATTTTGACAAAAGTCAAGAAGAAGCTGTATAGTATAGAAAACCGCCCTGACCTCCAGGTCCACGGTATGACTTTTTAGCCATCATATTCGTGATCAGCGACCCCAAAAACCCCTGAGTAATGAATTTGGGCTTTTTTTTATTATTCTAAAAAATGCACTCATAAAAATGCATTTTTCAGCTGCAGAAATGCAATAAAGCCGATCTGGGTTTGCAAAACACCAAACAAATTTTATAATTGACTTTCTAGCTGAATTGAATGCAAAAAACCGCATTCAAATCCGTTTAACTATACAGGTTTTCGAATGTTCAATACGCTAATCCCTCGTCGATAAGAAATTTAAAAGAAAACCACATTAGCTTTGTTGGTTTTTGTTTTTCATCAATTGTTGTCAATTAAACCAATTTTTGAAGGTGTTAAATATTTCTATAAAAATTTACATATCTCAGCAAATAATTGTAACATAACGGACAATAAT
The DNA here is from genome assembly GCA_963693315.1 of Diogma glabrata. Classification (NCBI taxonomy): domain Eukaryota; kingdom Metazoa; phylum Arthropoda; class Insecta; order Diptera; family Cylindrotomidae; genus Diogma; species Diogma glabrata. Next base: position 406,718,038 of record OY856187.1, on the reverse strand, counting down.
AATGGTAGAAAACGAAAGAATTTTATATAAAATTTTCGTTTATGTTGAAAGACAGTAATAATTAGTTATATGTTAATTATTTTATTATGAATTGCGTTTGTGGCAGTTATAAAAATCGATATAAGAAAAATATCGTTTTTTAACTTTGTCGATATTACTGACATCTTCCAGAAAAAGTTGTAACTTTTAGAAAGTAAAAACTATAAATTGTTTTACTACACAGTGATTCCCCATAGACCATAATTGTTAAGAACCTTAGCTGATTTAAATCTATTCTGTTTCGAAATTGACTTTTTACAAAAATATAATTGGGTAAGATAGTTAAACATTTTAACTTATAAAAAACGAATAAATATATAATATACGTTCTCTAGGATTAATACTAACTTCTTATTAACATCAAACCAAAAATTATGAATTCATTGAAAGATAATACTTTAACTAATTCTGAGTTGACAAAAGAATTACTAAATAATTCTTTCTTGGCGGATATTAAATTTGTAGTAGGGAATGTGGAATTAAACGCCCATGGCTTAGAGTTAGCAAAAAAAAGTTCAATATTTCAGGAGAAATTCGGAAAAAAATATAAAGTCAAAGAAATTATTTGTATTGATAATGTGAAACCCAATTCATTTTATGAGTTTCTAAAATTTATTTATTCCGATTCTTGTCAAATAAATATTGAAAATGTAATTGATTTACTAAGATTAGCAAATCAGTATCAAGTTTACGGATTGGAAAATATAATTTGGGACTTCATTAATACACAACAAAATACATCGTGGATCATACGTTTGCTAAATTTTTGTGTCACTGAAAATTATAACACGTTGTTGAGTTACAGTAAATACTTCACAATATGTAACATGAAAATGATTCTAAAATCTGAAGATTTCTTATCAATTAATCAAAATACTTTGAAATATATATTAAAATCTGATTGTATTCAAACAGGAACATGGGAAGCTGATTTATTCGAAGGGGTTTCTAAGTGGCTGGCTGGTTACAAAAATGAATGCAAAGGAGATCTACAAAAAGTAACTGATGGTCTTATTAAATACATAAGGTTTAATAAAATGACAGACCAGCAAATACAAAACAACATCGATGAAAAACCTAATTGCTTGTTTCCATCACGTGGTGATTTGTTCAAGTGCGATTCCATGCAAGAAGCAAGAATTGGAATTGAGTATGTAATAGGCATATTGGGCGTTACCGGAACACGTACCGGCATATTTTACGTGACGAAGCCCGTTTTATTAAGAGGATTTTGGTTTGAGGTTTATGTTCAAAGCACGTCAAAAATAACCATAAACCTGTCGTATTTATATGGAAACGGAAAAATATTGCAACAAATTTCGCGTGAGTGTAAATTGGGATATAAAAATATTATAAGCTTTAACAAACCATATCAGTTACAACCCATGATTCAGTACAAAATTGAAGTAATTTGTAATTCATACTTCACCATCTATAAACAACAAAACTTGCAGCCAGATGTTAACCTTATAAACTGCGATTGGATAAAAGAACTATTATTTACTGATTAAGAATGTCAATAATGCTTGATAACTTTGAATAAATTTTCTTATAATTTAATGTTTTGTAATATTTGTGAATTTTGGCACAACCATTCCTGTGATGTTTAGGAAGATGTTAATATATTCGATATTCATGTTTTGTTCCGCCATTCTTTGGAATATTTTTTTAATAAATATCACAATTATGATTGAAATATGTCAACTTAATTGACAAGCATAGAACAGCATACAATCACGCTTGACATAGCTTATGAGTAAAGAGAAAAAATCAAAGTTGCTGATGACATTTAATCAGTTTTGAAAGTAAGCCCTTTGTACTAAGTCGCTATGACAGTGATGGCTTACGAGTTTAGCTGCGTTTGTAAGTACCGACGATTGACGAGTTAAGTAACGAGTAAAACTTACACTATACGTTCTTCAATTTCACAAAAACAATTAAAGATGTTTGAAAAAATTATTGTCACATGAAAAATTGAGGCGACTAAAATGTCATTTAAAGTGACATCTGTCGTATAAAATGACTTGAGGCGTAAAAAACGACTTCAACAATACGAAAATTGATGCGATGTGACTTTTGTAATTTAATGTGACATGACTTGCCTTCGGTAATCGGGGTGTTATTCTTTGATGATAGTGGCCGAATGACTTGTATAGTGCACTATCACTGGTGGCTGTTTCCATTTAATAAATCTAATCTAACTTAATTTTAATAGTGGATACCAGTTTCTTCTAAAAACTATTTCCTAATAATTTTTTATGATAATAATGGAGGCGGCTGGTGTTTTATAATAATTTCTTTTTAGTAGTTTTTAATTTGAATAGTGGAGGCGACCAGTTTCTTCTAAACGCTTTAATAGTTTTTTATGGTAATAGTGAAGACGGTTGGTTTCTTGTAAAAATTATATCTAAAATATTATGTAATTTTTATAGTGGAGGCGGCTGGTTTCTTTTATTAATTTTTTATGAAGGGTAAATAAAATAAAATATTTTAAACTAAACTGCGTTATGGTTAAAATCCAAAGAACATATTTATGTTCTATATAGAGATCAACTCAAAACGTCGAAATTATATGTCATTATATGGAGGCCTTACTAAGAAATATTAAAAGTTTTGGTTCATTAAAATTTAGAAAATATATTTTTTCTTTGTAGCCAGCCATACACGATAAGATTTTTGACCGGATTTGTCCTCGGACTTGGTCCATCGCTAAGAAATCGTTCAGTAAATCAGTCAGTTAATGAAGAGCTGATCCGTGGACTTTTGTCCGTTGGCTCTCTCCACTAATGGACCGACAGTCTGTCCGTCCCGACAGTCTGTCCGTCCGTTACTACAAAAAGTTAAACATGTAAGTTGTATGTACCTTAAGCTACGGATAATAAAATATAAATACCATGTCAAGTAAAATTCAGGCAAAGACTAAATTCAAACCTTAAAAAACACAGTATATTCATCGAAACTAATTATTTTGGTATAAAAGTATCAAACTATAATATTATTTCAATGCATCAAACTATAGTACATATACATAATCGTAATGCAATACAAAACAAAATTGTACTAAACCTCAATTTCCGATATACAATTTATGCAATCTCGTGTTTTCTTTGTAAAGAAATTTTGGATGAACCTAAAAATTAAAATATTTGAGAAATTATGCAGAATTATATGTAAGCCTATCTACATTCCTCTTTTGTAAAAGAAAAATAAGTTTATATTAGACTGCGATGATGTAAAGTTAAATTAAATTAGACTGCGATTGTGTTAATAATTTAAGTGGAATGTGATTATATTAAATTGAAATTTAATTGTAAACAAAACGCAGTATCGTAAACATAAAACAGTGTAAATAGAAGAAGTTTTAATTTAAGGGGTAGGAGTTTATGTGCAATCTACCCAAAACTAATAATTATAAAAAATAAATTTAACAAAATAACTATTTTCAATTGTTTTTAGGGTTCCGTACATTAAAAAGGTAAAACGGTACCCTATTGGTGAGACTTCGGTGGTCGTCCGAATTTCTACATAATCGTTTTACTTACAAACTATAAGTGCTATCAAGTTGAAAATTTCTACAGATTTTATATGTGTTTCCCCACGCCTACTGATAACTAAATTCAAATATTTGTTTTCATCTATGTTTTATGAACATGGCTAAGGAGATAGTAAAACAAAAGTTTTTTGTAAGGAATCGGGTTTGGTTTAGAAAAATCAAAAAAGATCAAAATGTTTCAAAATATTGCCCAAAACGTTTTTTTCCTGCCCCCTCCCCCTTAACTTCGAACATTACAAAAGAAAAAATTTGGAAAAATCCATGGGTATGGGTACTGTTGTCAAGATTGAACGAAAAATGTAGCGGTCAGCTCATCATTTCATATATTATTTTGAGGGGGGTTGAGAGTGGACATTTTGAAAATAAATTACTTTTTACCAGGTCGAGGGGGTGTAATATGAAAGGTTAATTTTTTTTTTGTAATTTTCAAAAGCGCCGTTATGATCAACAATTTGAAAAAATTTCCTTTCCCCCACCCCCCTTTAACTTCTAACATTACAAAAGAAAAAACTTGGAAAAATTTTCGACTCATCATTTCAAATCAAATGTTATTTTGTTATAGTGGAAATTTTGAAAAAAATTTATTTTTCTACTACCCAACTTAAAAAATCTACTTTCGATGTTTGTTCATTGCATCAAAAATTTGTTTTTCGTCACCAGTTATTAAAAACATATACAAATTACTTTCGTACCTATAGTGACGAAAGTAATTTTTAAAAGCCATCTATTTTCTCATTTCTTAACTAGAATAAACCATCCTAGAACACCCGTTAAGAGAAGGCGCTTTCGAATCGAGTGAATTATAGAATGATTCACTTAAACTGAATTGGTCTATTATTCAGTAAATCATCAAAAATAGAGCCAAAACAACAAAAAACAGCAATTTTTTAACATTTAAAAAATACATAACCAAAATCGAAAATTTAGACACACACAAATATGTTCCGATTAATTTTTTTATTATTTTTAACGTTTGACCACAAACCATAAATAAAAAAATATGAATATGTTGAACTGATGACCCTATTTTTTCCTTCACTTTATTCAATTCAATTCAGCTCTGTAGCAGCTCAGTTTACGTTTAGTGGAAACTGAATATTACCATTGGAACATACAAATTCCGGAATACAATTCAGTTAAAGTGAATCATTCAGTAATTCACTCGATTGGAAAGCGCCTAGAGTCAACGTCAATCCCATTCAAGAACTAAATCAAAACTGTTGTTTATTTTAGTAATAATAATAAAATTTTTAAATTTGATTTTGTTTATCAAAATACCGTCTTTAATTATAAGCCTACTAGACGCGAAATGCAAAAAACAATTAACCTTTAATGATGTGTTATTTGATGATTTTAGGGGCTTTATAGACCAAATAGAATAAAAATATAGTATTTCGTAGTGTAAATAGAATAAAAATATGTATATGTATAAATTTGACGATTTTTTGTATTGTACGAAAAGACAATCTGGCTTGTAACTAAAGACGATTTTAATTATGACATACAAATTGGATAATTTATTCATATTGAGTCATCTATATTTTAATAGCAGAAATATAAATTTAAAGATTTTAATTGGATGTCTGTTTGTTTTAAAATTTGAATTGTATGTATCATAAATAAAAGTGTTTAATAATTAATTGGAGCGAAGCTCTATTCTTCTCCGATTCGTACTTTCGTTTGAGGACATTCTCCTCCCAAACTATTAAAAATATCAAAATGAAATTTTGCATGTAAGACGACATCTAGCCATAGATGGTTTACAAAATATTGAAAATTAGACATACCACGGAGGAATAATCACCGAAACACGATTCCCATAGACTTTTAATGGGAAAATTATCATCTTTTCACAATACTTAAACAAATTAACAAAAACCATATTCTTATATGTTGTTGTCGTCCTAGATGTCGTCTTACATGCAAAATTTCATTTTGATATCTTTAATAGTTTGGGAGGAGTATGTCCTCTAACGAAAGTACGAATCGGGGGAAGAATGGAGTTTGGCTCGCTTCGCTCCAATAATAGGTTTGATTTATAATACTGCCTCGACTACGACGCGGAGCCGAAATTGGTCGTCGAATGGCCAAGATCCAAGCACAAAACGATGCGAGACGTGCAAATGCAGATACTGATATATCCAACTACTTTGCGCCTAACATGACACGCGACAAAAAGTTTGCTGACGACTTCATGAGACAGATGACATTTCTTTCATACAAAGAATGCCCAAACTGTAGGGGCCTAGAACGACGCGATACAGTGCGAATATGTAGTAAATGTGTAAAGAATTCCATGAAATTCACCGCAGCTAATAATATAGTTCCTGGAGAGATACCGTCTGCACTTCAAAACCTGACACTATCTGAGCAAATGCTCATAGCACGTGTGCATCCAGTTATGAAAGTTTATCAAGTATTCGCCAATGGTCAGCCTTGACAGTACCGATATTCTGGCAATGTTATCAACGTTGAGCAAGACATCAATGTAATCGCCCAGCAACTGCTTCGAACACCAGAAACATTGAATATACAGATTATCCATCGGCAAGGAGTGACTGGCTATTCTGATTTCAGAATACGACGAAATGCTGTGCTTAATGCTCTGCGCTACCTAAAACGAAACCTTCCATACTATAGTGATATTGAAAGTGATAACGAGAATCTTACGAACTTACCCGTTGATGGTGACATTACATCTAGATCACCTTACGTGCGTGATGATGACATTACAACCGACGCATTGGATGAAACTAACATAGTGGAGACTGCTGTACCCATTGAACGTAATCAGTGTCAGCAGACAACTATCGAGCACCAACTTAACTGGCCCAGCGGAAATTCAACACCTATAAATGAGTTCACTCATGAAGGATATGTTACAATGGCATTACCAACTTTCCTGGCGGTCGAGCTTGCTTTAACGACAATTCACGATTAGAAAAAATTTTGTAACACGAATGGGTGCTTCATCTCATGTGCTGGCCTGATGGACGCTTTGCTAAAGATCCGAGATTTCGATTCCATTGCTTGAATACCATGCAAAGACATGAAGCATTAGTACGCAGTGGAATATTTGCTAAAAAGAATGATTTCATGGGCATATCGGACATAAAACAGTTAGCAAACGAATATTCTTGTAATCCTAGCATCGTAACAAAGCTCATGAGTTATGCTTCTAAAATACGTGGTTCCATATTGGTTCCAAAAGAGACAGGAACTTCAGGCAATGATAAATCAATTAGGCGTGTCCACCATATTCCTTACGTTAAGCGCTGCAGATCTCTGGTAGCCATGTCTAACACGACACTTTGGTCTAACTAACGAACAGTTAGATTCATTAAGCGAAACTCAGTTATGTAACTTAATGCAACAAAAGCTAACTGAAAACCCACTCGTTGCTGATGAATACTTCACGAAGCGCGTTGATAAATTCATGAAGATGATAAACAAAAGATTCAAAGTGAAGGACCATTGGTGGCGTTTTGAATACCAGCACAGAGGTAGTCCGCATCTCCATGCTGTACTTTGGATTGACGGTGCACCTGATGTTCGAACGTTCGGCGAGTGTAATGAAGCAGAAATAAGGGCTCACAGACAGTTTTATGATTCTTTGATTTCTGCATGGGATCCAAACGTTTCAGAACCGCCTGCAGCAAAACATCCATTACGCGTTGAAGCTAATGAGGTATCACTTCACGACAACTCTCAATACGCTCAAGCATTACACCGATATCAAAGACACACGCATTGTGGTCCTTATTGCTTAAGAGGAAGACCTCTTAAGTGTCGATTTAAATTTCTTAAACCTGTATTAATGGAATCAACTCTAGCTTCTGACGAAACAGGAACCTGGCTGTACACACCAATGCGTAACGATCCATTACTCAACGAGCATAACCCGCTCATTTGCCAAATATGCCGAGCAAACACTGATTGCCAAATAATTGCACCTGAACGTCGTATGATAAAATATGCAGCAAAATCAGAGCCACAATCGACCAGCTACAAACAAATGCTTTTAGATAGTATAAACGTCTAAAATCCAGAGAACTCCTGTCGAACAGCCTTTCTAAAATATTGATGCAGGTTGTGGGTGGTCGCGACATTACAGCATGCGAAGTTATGCACTTACTGCTAGGATTAAACTTGAAAAACGCCAGCAAAACAGTAACAAAAGTATATATAGGAACGGATGACTATGCTCTTATACCCCGTGATGAAGACGACGAATATGTAACAAATTCCTTATTCAAGAACGAATCTTACAAATTATTCCTTATGTACAAGAAGGTTTAACTGATGATCAAGATGAAATATATTATAAACAGCGTTTGGTAATGAACAAACAACGGCTTTCAATAGAAGACTTGAAAACCAAATCAACTTGGAAGGAATCGTTCGGAGATGCGGATTTAAATGTTTGGGAAATAGATCCAGACGTAGCGAACGCAATTATCGATGAAGATATTGAAACACCACAACTCGAACCTGCAGAATGGCAACAGCTAGCGCAAACTATGCCTGCATGTCTAATATCCAAAACTGAAATTGGATACAGGAATATTGATAGAGATAACGACTGGAGACGACGTCACGAAAATTATCCTGGCATATTCGATAACCTTACTTTTCTCAAAGATACTAAAGACGCATCTGAAGCTATAACGAGAAGTGAAATCCAGCATGTAAATCTGAATTTACAGCAACAGCTTATGGTACTCAAAACAAATTGTCAATCGTTCAAGCAGCAGCAAGCACTGACAACTCGTGTGTCATTGGTCAAATAGTTAAGGAAGTTGAACAGCTATACGGACAAAACAGGGTATTGCTGATGGCCCCAACAGGTGTTGCAGCAAACAATATCGGTGGGAAAACAATTCACTCGGCTCTCAATCTGAATCTTACACGCAGTGGTGTTCCGGACTTAACTGGTGAATCAGAACGTACTTTACAGGCTGACTTCCAAACAATCAAAGTAGTAATATGCGATGAAATGTCAATCATCGGATTGAAAATGCTAGCTATGATAGATCAGCGATTACGTCAAGCATATCCAGAAAAGCAATCTGAAGTATTCGGTGGTGTCATCTTTTACCTATTCGGCGACTTTAACCAGTTACCGCCAGTTGGCGATTTACCGATGTTGTCAGTTCCAAAAGCCATGAATTCAGTTGCAGTTCGAGGGAAAATACTGTTTGCACAATTTATGAAAGTATTTGAGTTAACACAAATAATGAGACAAACCGGAGACGAGCAAGCGATGTTTCGTACAACATTATCTAACATTGCTCGGGGTGAGATTTCTGAAGCTGATTATCATCTTTTACGTTCGCGATTTCCTGTTAACGTGCCCAATCACAAAAAATACTACGCGAAAGCTCTTCGAATTATGGCTGCAAAAGATCAAATTTCCATTTACAATGAGGATAGCCTACGTTTATTGAACAAGCCCGTGGCTCTCATCCGCGCGATCCACAACAATGCAACGGCAGCAGTAGCATCTGCAAATGAAGCCCAAGGTCTTCAGTCAGTACTTAAGCTCAGCAAAGGTTGACGTGTCATGTTGAATCAGAATTGTTATGTAGACTGGAGTATGATAACGTAAAGCAGTAAGGTTTCCGTTTTATGTAATGTCTGTCTTCTCATAAAACACAATTTTGCTTACCACGCATAGTTCATAATAGTTTCCCGTTCATCCACACTCTATAGTCATATTTTCATATAGTTTCCGTTACACCAATTTGTTCTTAGCATAAAACAATTAACAATAATATTGCCTTACAATCCCCTATTATTGACTCACACTGCGTTTTCACCAGCATTACTTCACCATACTACATAGATTTGAATTCTCCGGACACTAACCGTAATTGCCCTGAATGTTTTCAAACCTCAAACGGCTGTGCATATTTGTCCAATCGTCGCAATAGCTAAAAATTATTATCCTACAAACAGTTTTGTATTCGATTTCTTATATGAGTATTTTTATCAATTTATCTTTCCGTTATAGATCTAAATTTTACTGTAATACTGTTGTGGGCTATTATTTCATAACACATAAACATCATAAGATCGGTTAAACTTACGTTTCATCCATTTTAATGTTTCTTACAAATGTGTTGGAAATAATTTATTTCGTGAAATTATCTTACAATTTTATGTATTGCGTAATTATGTAATTTTGTATATTTCGATATTAAAATTGCTATATAAGAGATGACTATACGATCTTTTGTCTTTTATCTCGTCTCTCTTATTCTGATTGCATTTTGCTGTCATTGAGTGTCATGTTTTATTTTGTGGAAAAAATATAGGCTGGTTAAGGAACGACCAGATAAAGAAATTAGTTTGTGTTTCTTTTTGTTTAAATTAAAGAAAATAAAAGATATAGTTAAAATTAATTATCGTACATGTTTGGGAATGTTAGAAGAATCTTGTTGTGTTAATTTATTAGAATCTGATAAAAAAAGAAGAATATATTAGTCGAGATCCAAGGTGTGGCTCCTGGCGGCATCAATAACTGTAAGTTTTATTTTAATTCAATGTTATTACCTTATAACTCTTCAAGTTTAAAAAGGTTAAACGGTTCGCGTGAACGAGTCTAACCCGTTCATTTACCTAATTTACATTTGAGTTACTGATCCATGAAGATAAATGTGAGTAAAAGAACACGAAGTAACGCAATCGATGCTGGGCATGATTTTGTAAGTCCCCGAGGAGTGCAATGCCTCTGGATCATTAACAAATAAAAAAAGAAATAAGATTTGTAAAAAAAGAAAGAAAATATATAAAATAAAAAAATATTATAAGTTTGTTGACGTCCATTAAATAAAATAGAATTAACTGTCATAGTAAATTATATATAATCAAAGGGATAGTATTATCACAGTTCGCAACCTTTGTGGTGAATTATTATAATAAATCATTGTTTGTACAGTTATGTTAACTTATTATGTCTGTACATTTGTTGAACGTTGTGCAGTTTTGATTTAGTTTTCTTAGTAAAATGTTTCAAACTCTGTGATAACTTAGTGCAATTAGAAATATTTATTCTCTATTGTTTAATTAATAACTTTGATGTCAAACTTTAATCATTAAAAGCACTACGGAAATTATATCTGGTGTTCAGTTATTTCTTTTAATGATTATTACCGATAATTCCACACGTATTATCCCAAATCGAACAGTAATTTGGACAAATTAAATATTAATTACGGGAGTGGCGTCTGCTTCATGTATATAAAAAGAAAACCCAGGGATAAAAATTACGAGTTTATAGCGTTCGACCGACAAATCTTTTTGTTTCGTCACAACCAAATTTATGAAACAACACGACAAGTTTATGAGATCGAGGGGTGCGTAGAATTCTGCAGATTAATTCTTTGTGCTATTACTGCCGTATTTCAACGCAACATTAATAGAAAATTTGTGCTGTTACTACCGTATTTCAAGCATATTTCAACGCAACATTTAAATAAAATTTTTGCTGTTACTATTGTATGTCGAACGAATTTCAACGCAACATTAATATAAGATTTGTGCTATTACTACCGTATTGCAACGCTACTTTCATATAAGAATTTTTGCTATTACTGCCGTGTTTCAACGCAACATTAATAGAAAATTTGTGCTATTACTGCCGTATTTCAACGCAACATTCCTACTCACCTGCTGGGATAGTCACTGCTGATGGAGGGCTAAGACCTTAAGACCTGGAAGCCGGGAGGATATAATCATGGGGTGAGCGAGCTTTGTTTATTTTATTTACTTTTTTTAACGTAGAGGTGTGAATGCGTGTGAAAAGGTGTACAAGTGATTGAATGGGGGGGCTTGCTTGTCGATGAGTGTGTGTGTGTGTGTGTGTGTGTGTGTGTGTGTGTGTGTGTGTGTGTGTGTGTGTGTGTGTGTGTGTGTGTGTGTGTGTGTGTGTGTGTGTGTGTGTGTGTGTGTGTGTGTGTGTGTGTGTGAGCTGGCGATGCGTGTGGGGAGACACATTCGGTCTGATTTGGAAATGATTATAATCGAAATATTTTTGCTCCGAGGTAACATCTCGTTTTCCAAATACTTTTTTATTATATTAAATTATATCACCTAAATTTATTAATTCATATTTTTTATTAAAAACCAATCCCAAACAATATGAAAACCAAATAAACAAAAAAAAAGCAAATTCTTGTCATGTTTTATATTTATTAACCGTATTATACATTAACCAACTGTAAACTACAGGTATTCAATTAAAATGGTTTTGGAAATATTTATTTAACTTACAAATAAAATTATAGCTTTTTTGGAGCTGTAAATAATTTTTTTTGGGTACTTTCGTATGGTTTCAAAAATTTTTGAAAATGCTATTAATAAAGAAAAAGGGAAATAAATAATAAAGACTTTCAATATAGCGTGTGACGTTCTCCCGTGCTCTAAGATTTGATTCTCGGTTTACCAGCAATGGCAGTGGTGTACAAGCTGTATCATATTGATCAGCTGGCAGCAATACAACTTATGTTTGATTACTACCATTTGCGGTACTTGCTGTGGGTCTTTGAGCTTAATTGTCTGGCTTCGCAGTCTGAGTGTGTGGGTGAATGTTAGCATGTATGAAGCGTGAGTGTGTGGGCGTATGGGAATGATTGTGGGGGTTGGACGCGCTGATGGTGGTTCTTTCGCACCAGGGGTCGCCAGAGTCTCCCTTTTTCACTTGTATTTTTTTTCCATTTCTGTATATTTTCGTAAATTGCGTACATTTCTGCATTTGTGTTGAAGCAGCAGGTATTAATCTATCAAATCCACGATGACTGAGCTTTAGTCGTTACGGCGTTAAATTACTTTAGGTACGCATCCTGCTATGCCAGTCTCATTGGTTCGCCAATGAGAAAGCTCTTCGTTACAGAATCTGTGGACTGATAGAGAATTATGCAACGGCACACTCGCTACTGTTGTTGAAATCATATATTCTAATGACGAATCCGAAGTCCATACAAATGTACTGCCAGCTTGTGTACTTGTAAAATTTGATAACTACAATGGACCCCCCTATTGCAACGACGTGATTCCTATAGTACCACAGACAGTAGGATTCAAAAAATCTGGAACAACTTGTAGCCGGAGACAATTGCCATTAACACTAGCATTCGCGATCACCATCCACAAATCGCAGGGCATAAACGTGGAACAAGCAGTGGTAGATATTAGAAAATCAGAATTCGGATTGGGTCTATCTTACGTCGGTTGGTCACGAGTGAAAACGATTGAGGGACTGCTGATAGAACCTTCTTTCCCGATCTCACGTTTACACAGTATCAACAAGCATTCTGGATGGTCGGTGCGGCGTTCTAAATTACTCAAACTTCGTTCGAAGATCATGATGTAATTAATTTGAAATAAAACCAATATTGTATAAAGCATTTGTTATTTATTTTATTAGTCTCACGCATAATCTAAGAGTAGTCAGTTAATGGTGCTTCGTTCCTTTTTCGGTGCTTCACTCTGCATTGGTCACCTAGTATTAATTTTTAAAAAAAGTAGTAGACAAAAGTACGGTCTTCTACTCGCCGAAAATCATATTTTGAATCTCGCGACCATTACCAACCTCGGCTATCGCCTCGGCTGATAAACTGTCCTCTCGCTTCAAAATATGTTGTTCTCGGCATCGTTGAAGAATATACTATTTTTGACTATGTCGAGAGTTTTCAACAATTTTTTTTGTAGTTTGCGAAAACACCGTTTTTGACTCATTTGATTAAAATTCTGAAATTGTTGTTTTAGTGAAGGACTATTTACGTAAAATAATCGTAGAAGAGGATAAATTTTGCTACGTTGTAGGAAACATGCATTATAGTAAAATATTGAGTCAAACAAAATATAGAAATGCACAAACAAGATCAGATTTTGTCAGAACAGTTTAACAAGTCAAATGAACAGATGAACTCAACTTCAGGCGAAAGGTGATAGGTTGTAAAATTATGCCATAATATACCAGTTTGCTATTCGATAGATTATCATTTAATATGGTTACGTTGTAAATGTTCTCTGTGAGTTTGATCACTAATTACAAACATTTTTGAAATTGTTGAATTCAGTCAGAAAATTGGTTGAAGCATAAAATTGTTACAGTCAAGTAAATCGAGCTTGGGGATCTGTTCTTTTGTTAGGTCTGATACAGTACCACTAGTGCAGAAAAATAGTAGCCACCATCACTTCGATTTTAGCTCTGCTGGCAGTCATTGTGAATGTTTAACTAGCTGAAGCTCAAATCCTCTTGATATACCGATCTCCCCAATGTTCAGTACACAAATCACTCGACTGTGTTAACAATGCACTAGTTGGCAATAATTTGACGACACTCTTTCCTCCAACTATTGTGAGCTGACTTTAATGTTGGTTTCAATAAAAATCCTCAAAACTGGCTATCAAACCATTTTCTATAAAAAAATTTACAAAGAAGAATTGATGAACCAACAACATTTGAAGCTACAACAATTGCTAATATATTTGCCAATATAAATAATTTATAAGCTGGCGTTATTTAAGCTTTCTTTTGCCATCATAAACAGTTTTGGGTAATATGCAACCCAACGTGAAACTATGTTAACAAAAACTGTTGTTTTCTCAAATAATATATGTATACACGGAACCCTCAGCGAGCGAATTATATTCGCACTTGCCGAATTTTTTTCTAATAATTTAAAACCATTTCTCTATCTATAGTTTATCAAATTAAATTATTAACGAGTGCAACAAATTCTGTATGGATAATGATTAGGAGCAATTACTATTTATGTAAATGAGTAAGTAATAATTATTGCGATACGGATAAGAAATATAATTATAATGATGATTATTGATGGCGTTTGTGATATAGTTAAGAAACCATGTAATTTCTGATTTGTTATCATGATAAAAAGTAATTTATTTTTAATTTACTGATGTGACATAAATATGTAAGTTTTAGTTATAAAATAAATATTGTTTTTATAATCGATATTACAAATATTATTACTTGTTGAAAATAATCGGTAATTTATTTCAAGCGTAGTCGACGTTATGTAAAAATTTAAGAATTAGAGTAATATGCAACATCCAACTAAACAAAAATCATCATTCATTATTTTTCCTTAACTGTAAGATCAAAAGATCATCTTTTGATTACTATTTACCTAAATCATGTCGACTAAATATTATTTCTTTAACAAAACAATTCTTATAAACTTAAAACAACTAAATTTTTGACAGTTAATTAAATTAAACGTGATACAACTTTTAATCAATTTTCCATTTCTGTTATACATATATAAACGTGACGCTGATTCCCTGTGTACTTTAAAAATTGTAAGAGATTTAATTTATTTAAGGTAACAGATGTTTCAGGTATTTGTAATATTGTAATAAAATGAAGATTATTTAATATCGTGTTCTATGAAATAATTTTTTAAGATGTATAAAGATTATGACAGAAGTAACTGTTTCATCAAAACAAAAATAATAGAATGAAATTATTAAAATAACCAAAATATTATGATGCAATTTTTTTGCTAACGAAAATGATTTACTGACTTACATATAATTACTTTCGATTTAAATTTTAATTCAATTTAGTTTTTTTAGTAGTATATTAATGAAAAATCATCACATGCTTGTCTATGTAGTATGTATTCTTAAGCATAATACATCGTATACAAAATGATGTGTTAATTTGAGAATGTAATGTTCAGATTTAATTATGAGGCCTCTCATGATAATGGGTTTCATACTAAGCTTTCTTTTATTGGTGAACGGGACCAACGTAGTTTTACAGATTGAGTTTTAGTCCCACATATATGCACCATGTCTCTACCAGATTTCATCCTTCCCGCCAAGGCTGATTTTATAACCCTCAGCTTTTGTTTCTGTTATTCGAGTTCTCGGCATCTCACACATCCAGTTGGAGTGCTGCTAACCATTTTCTCACTTAGAGCCTTCTTGACTGCTCTTTGTGAGTTGTGTTGTCGAATGCTCTTTCAATGTTTAGAAAGGCATAGACAGCAACTTCTTTGTTGTCCACCGCCTCCACTAATTCTTTATTTTGCTTTGTTGATCATGTTTTCCATTGTTTTGAACATGAAAGATATTAAACTGATAGGTCTATGAGACTTCGACTAGCTGACATCTTTCTTTCCTACTTTAAGAATAAATATCACTTTTGCCGTTATCCATGGTTCTGGAATATGCTAAAGTGTCAGATGGCTTCTGAACTTCTGAACTGCCCCTTCTGCAGCCAAGTTGGGACTATATCGTCCACCACAGGTATAATTTGTGTGAAAGAGGAAAGTGCAAATAACTCACTTAATACGGCCCTCTGTAAAAAGTGTGGAGCCACTCTATAGTTCTCTGGGCTTGGTCTTATTCTTTCCTTCCTACTTGCGTCTCCTAATCTCTGCTGCTCGTCCTCCATATACGTTTCTTCTGGCCTTTCTGAACGAAGTTTTAATATTGTAATCATTTTTCGCCGGAGCCTTGTGCAGCCTACCCGCTGTATGAATTGTGTGTGTGTGTGTGTGTGTGTGTGTGTATGTATGTGTGTGTGTGTGTGTGTGTGTGTGTGTGTGTGTGTGTGTGTGTGTGTGTGTGTGTGTGTGTGTGTGTGTGTGTGTATGTGTGTGTGTGTGTATGTGTGTGTGTGTGTGTGTGTTTTTTTTTTTTTTGTTTTTCGTAGGAAGATGAAACGTTTCAAAAATCCACCTGGAACCCAACTTTCCAGGCGACCGCGGGTTCTTACCGGGTAAAAACATCTCCCTTGCTCTTGTAGTCCTGTTGTATCCCTGCGGTACCACCAATTAAGGCATTCCTTCGCAGGGCAGGGGTTGAGTGTAGTACTCTCTCGATTATTATGTGTTGTCGTGGTTTCGCTGTGTAGTGTTGAGCATGGCTGCTCTTCGTTCGTCTTGTCTCAGTCGTTTCATCATACTTGTGATGATCTCATTCGCTATGTCCCAGTTGTCTTTTGAGCTCAGCATAAATTGCATGAGGCTATGCGGAGTGATTGACTCTCCCATATGCTGCTCAATAAGTCTTCTCGAATGTGCAAACCTTCCGCATTCGGTTAGCACGTGCTCGGCGTTCTCGGCCTTACCCTCACAGTAGAGACAGTATGGATCCGTTACGTGCTTATACTTGTATAAGTACTCACGGAAACATCCATGGCCTGAGATCATTTGCGTCAAATGATGGTTGACATCACCGTGTTTTCTTGATGTCTATGTTTTTATGTCAGGGATCATCACAAAGGTCCATCGTCCGTTGGTGGAAGCTTCCCATTTCGCTTGCCATTCTATATGACTGTCCATGTTGAAGTCTTCACGTGTTCGTCGGTCCCTATCATTTCGTGTTGCTATACGCAGAGCCGATACCTCTTTTGCTGCAATATCAATCGGCATCCTACTCGCAATAACATTTACAGCCTCGTCAGTCACCGTGCGAAAAGCACAGCAAATGCGCAACGATGTCAGTCTGTAGGCCGTTTTGATAGGTCTAACATAAGATGGCGTTTCCACCGCTGAGGCCCATATGGGTGCCGCATACATCAATATTGATGTGGTAACGCTACCGAGAAGCTGTCTGATCGGTTGTCTAGGGCCGCCAATGTTTGGCATTAGCCTTGCAAGAGCAGCCCCCACTCGTTTGGCTTTGTCACCAGCGTATATCAAGTGGTCTCTAAAGTTGAGTCTGTGGTCTAGAACGACTCCAAGATACTTCAGGTGCTGGCCAGATTTTATGATCTGTCCACCAACCTGGATATCGATACTTTCCACCACTTTTCTGCTACTCATTAGTACGGCTTCCGTTTTGTGATCGGCCAACTCTAGTCCTTTGCTGTTCAGCCATGCTCTAACGCTGGTTATGGTCTGGTTACAGTTGCTCGTAATGTCCGTAAGATTTTTGGCTACGACAACTATGGCAATGTCGTCTGCATAGCCGATAATCGTTGTTTGTGCCGGCACACGTACTCTGAGAACACCATCGTACATGATGTTCCACAGCAGGGGTCCAAGGACAGATCCTTGGGGTACTCCTCCTGTTATATTGTACTTCTTAGGACCTGTTTCGGTATCATAGACCAGAGTTCTTCCCCTGAAGTAGCTGGCTATTATACGTAGCAGGTAGTCAGGTACATGCAGTTCGTCTAGGGCTCTCATGATTTGGTTCCAGTTGGCAGAGTTAAAGGCGTTTTTAACATCCAGAGTGACAACAGCACAATACTGTTTATCACCTTCTAGCCATCTTTTACCACTCAAAGCTTTATGCGCTATCTCACATACTTGCTTATATTGCATCAACGGTAGAGCGCTTCTTTCTGAAACCAAACTGCCGGTCAGAAAGGCCCCACTCGCCTTCAGTATGTTGCTCAAGTCGAGTACCAATAATTCTCTCAAAGATCTTTCCAGTTGTGTCCAGCATGCACAGTGGGCGGTAGGACGAGGGTTCTTCTGGTGGCTTGTCACCTTTCGGTATAAGCAGAAGGCGTTGGCGCTTCCATTCCTCAGGAAATATCCCTTCTTTTAGGCACGCAGTGTAGATATTTTCGAATACATTCGGCTTCTTCTTTATCGCTGTTTTAAGACGATATTTGGGATGCCGTCTAGACCGGGCGTGCTATTAACGGATAATCTGAGCAACGCGTTTAGGACCTCTTCGGTGGTGACAGCCGAAATTGAATTTTCGTCAATTTGCATTCACGAGGTAGGGAGAAGTCAACGTGGTGTGGAAAGAGGCCGGACACAATTTCAGCCATTATATCTGGGCACACTGGTGCAGCTGATTGAACACCCTTGAGTTTAGTAAGCACAATTTTGTACGCACTTCCCCATGGGTTATTCTGAACTTCATCTATAAGACACTGGAATGATCTGCTCTTACTATTAGCAATTGCTTTCCGCAATTCTTTCTGCTTTTCGCGAAAATCATTTTGGAACTGCTCATAGTGCTCATGATTTCTCCTCCGTGTACATTTCCTCCGGAGTTTGAGACACTCTTTTCTCAGACGGGCAATGTTTTCGGTCCACCAGAAGACTGGGGACCGTCCATTACCGTTGCTTTTACGCGGCATAGATGCATCACAGGTGCTTTTAAGATATCTCGCAATAAATTCTGCTCCTATCTTGGCACCACTCTCCGGTATTGGCATGCATTCAACCATGTAGTCCAACATCTCCGTGTCCAACTCTTTGATTTTCCACCCATTTTGCTGCGCCTTCCGCTTGACTTGGCGCCTTTCAAACCGCTGTGGGGGTTGGGTTTCAAATATAATAGCACGGTGATCACTATGCGTATACAAATCAGACACCCTCCATTGTGCTCCTCTCGAGAGTGTCCCACTTGCAAAAGTGATATCGATAATTGAACTTGCTTCTCCTTTATTATATGTCTCTGTGGTACCATGGTTGAGCAGTACCAGATC
>OY856187.1:406596510-406694010 GCA_963693315.1 Diogma glabrata | reverse complement strand
ACATTAAATAAATTCTTTGTTTTTAATTTAGACTAACTCGTAACAATATTATGGTGAGCTCGATTGTTATAAATTATTCGTATTGAAATAACTTATTTGTAAATAAAAAATATCTTAATTTGTTTTACATGTAAATTATCTATGTCATATTTATTATTAATTACAATAATTATCAAATTTAGTTCAAAATAACAAAAAATGCATTAAAGATAAAATTAATGGTCATATTTATTATTTATACTAAAAAAATTTAACGTTAAATTTTAATATTGTAACCACAATTTCAACTAATAATATAATTATGCTTCATTATTTGTTTAATAAAATCGATAAAAAATTAACATAAAACTACAAAAATATTGATTGATTGTAGTTTAGTTAGAGATAAAATAAACATGTTCGGAAAAGTGCAACATTGAAAAGTGAAATATGTACACGAAAATACTACTGTTAAATACGAGCATAAAAATAAACATAACCTTTATATATAAATCGTTTTTATCCCAATTAATATTCATACAAAACCAAAGAAAAACTATCTACACCACCCAAAAATAAAATGTCAACAACGTTCACAAAATATGTCTCAACAAATTAATCATATTTATATTTATTTCATAATTTTTTTGTCGTACAAATTTAATCGCGGTCAATATTTTTGTCTCTATGTTTCCTAACGAATTGCTTACCACACCCAAATTAATAACTGACTCAAAGAGGACGCAAAAACAAAACATTTTATTTTATTGGTATTACATTTATATAGTTTAATTTTTTTTTTTGTAATTTAACAACAACAATGTGTTGTCATAAAAAAGTTTAATGATTGATTTATTATCATAAACGTAAATCGATCAAATTGTTTAATAATAAAAAAAATAAATTACCAATTATTTTATGTAACAACAAAAAACAAATTATGAATGAAAAAGAAAATAAATGATATTTAAAATTAATTATAGAGTTGCGATTAGTTGTGATCCGATAGACGATTAGAAATTGTTAGCTATGCCTCTTTTGTTATTCATTTATAAACATTTAGGCGACTACTGAAAATAACTGACTGCTCGGAAAAAAGTAAATTTATGTACAAATAACTTTCAAATAAACATTGAAATCCAACTTTTTTCACATTCATTTTAATTTATAGAAAAGCTTCATACTCACAACAAAAAACAATGAATAGTTTGAAACTTATTTCTATTTCACATTCTAAAAACTCCCATCATTAATTATAGAATTAATTAATTAAAGGTTATTGAACATTCATGCACATTAAAATTGTTTGATTCAATTTATTCACTTTTCTTTTTACCAAAAGAATTTCTTATTGTTAAAATAATGTATAGGAAACTAAAAACCTTGAAAATGAGAATCAAAACAATTTCAATTTTTGATCGAATTAACATTTATTTTCTTTATCATTTTGAAGAGATCTTGTTTTTTTTTTAATAAAAGCTTTAATGTTCTTTGGAATCGTGCTACGTGTTGTTGAACATATTGTTTTTGTATACTTGTTTAACAAAATGTGCGATATTTGTTTGTTTATAGCGGTAGTGTTTAAATTGGTTTCTAAGTCAGCTGCGCCAAAAACTAAAACTTACATAGAAGTATGATCAATGTAAAAGTCTTAGAAAACTCCACGATTCTTTCAGAATTACTACTATTAGTCAGAAAAAGTTGCACGAACTCTCAGTACGTAGTTCGTCGTGTTCTTTAACAGGAATATTTTACGAATTTGTTTTTCAAAAAAATTGTTCCGTTTTTACCAGATTGTAAGTATTTCGTTTTCAAAATTATGAGATTTTGAGCAGCCTTCAGAGTAGGTAGAATAAAAAATAGGTGCCCTTTAAAAAAAATTTAAAGTGTTTATTTTGTGAACGGATTTCGAAAGATTTATGGAAATTCAAATTTAGGGTAACTTTGATATCAATTTGGAAAGGAACGGATCAAAGGTAGAACTGTGGTGGTATGATTGAATAAAAATCCGACTCGGAAATATTATAACTATTCGGAAATTTAAAATGGCATATGATTGAAAGTATTTTTCGAACATTTCTGTCGGAAAAATTTTCGAATCCATTTTGCTTGTCGAAAATTTATATTTGACGTTTTGTTGTAAATTATATTAAGTTATACGTTATGTTCTTTTATATATTATTTTTACATTTGTTTAATAAACATTTTACAATGGAAAAACTATCCATAATCATAAAAAAAAACTAAACTTGCCATTTAAACTATATATTTTATCAATATCAATACAAAACAAATGATAAATACGAATATTAAAAGGTTTTGACATTTTTAAATTCTGTACTAAATGGATGCGTTTATATGAGAATCGAAAATATTACGAAACATTTCAATCATACGTCGGAAAAAATTTGTCGTAGAATTTTCGATTCGTATAAAAATTTCCGATCAAATTCAATCATACCATATCAGCTTTTAAATGGTTTAAATTGGGATTTTTACTTTATCCCAATTTTAAATTCGAGAAAAAAAATCTTGCATGCCCCAATTTTTGTTTTTTCTTTTGTTTTGGACCATTCTCTATCTAAAGGCGCTTTCCAATCGAGTGAATTACTGAATGATTCACTTAAACTGAATTATATTCCGGAATTTGTATGTTCCAATGGTAATATTCAGTTTATCACTGAACGTAAACTGAGCTACTACAGAACTGAATTGATTTGAATAAAGTGAAGGAAAACATAGGTTCATCAGTTCAACATATTCATATTTTTTATTTATGGTTTATGGTCAAACGTTTAAAATAATAAAAAAATAAATCGAAACATATTTGTTTGTGTCGAAATTTTCGTACCCCAAGCACCGGTTTTGTTCAAAGCTCAATAACATCTGTACCTGATAATCGAATTGGATGAAAGTTGGTACATAACTATTTAGTGCGGCTCACAACAGCTCTGCATCCCAACTTCCGGTTTTTTACTTCCGGTAAAATTTTTTTTTGTAATTTTTCAAAGTTTTTTCATTATGTGTATGCACACTACAGCCTACAATAATGAAGTGATTATGATGAAACGTATGAAAAAGGTTTCAATTAGTGTGAGAAGCTAATTATCATCTTTTGGGACACATTGATCAAAGTGGCGGGGGTCTATCACACAACTGCTGACTTCACACTTCGTTTTTAAAGTTTGTTGGGAGCATACAGGCTTCATTCATTATTTAATTTTAATGAAACTTTGACAAAAGATGGAGTCTTAAATGAAAAAGAACTGATTAGTTTTTGGACAGTATTGGGCTAAGTGGTGGCGAGCCTCCCGAGCACCTGTTTATTGTGTCGCCATTTTATTAATGTTTGTTGGGAGCTTATACCACATTCGTTCGTGAATGAATTTTCATGACACTTTGGAAAAAGATGCAACTATATATGGCAAGGAACTGATTAGTTTTTGAGCGATATTGAACAAAGTGGTGGGGGGGGGGGTCCCCGGAAGCACCTGTTTTTTGAAAGCTCAATAACATATGTATGTACCTGATAATCGAATTGGATGAAATTTGCTACATAAGCATTTAGTACGGCTCACAAAAGTTCTGTATCGCAACTTCCGGTTTTTACTTCCGGTTAAAATTTTTTTTTACTTTTTCTCGTACAACAGAATTTATGTTTGTTGGAATACAACTGCTTTCTTTAATATTTTTATATTAAGAACTGAGTGAAATCTATAACGTTGTTTGGCCTTTAATTAAAGTATTTGATGGATATTAACTCACTATATATCCAGAACACTATGTTTCCAGAGCTGTGTTGAAATCAGCCTATGCATCAGCGTCGCAATATTTTTTTCTATAAGTCAGCGTCGAAATTCAGGGTGGTGGTATACATATAGAGAATTTCACAAATTTGTGAATTTTGTAAGCAAATGGGTGCGACGGAAAAGAAAACGAGAAAACATGATTTTGTTAGAATTTCAACCATAGATTACGATAAAAATATTTTCAAAACTTTTTGGTGTAGTTTTCACCCTTATTTTAAGGGCTAAAATTTGAAAACCGAGATTTCGAGAAATACGTCACGATTTTTTTTTCAATTTTTTTTTAAATTTTTCTTTTAATTATTTCCTTACGTTTAATTTTTGTTTTGCGAAGGGCATCGACCAGAAACTGCCCCAAAAATAGACCCAAAGGTGCAAAAACGTGGTTTTAGTGTACATATTTTCTCATTCTGTGAGATAATGTCGATAACGGTAGATCATAGATCTTAAGCAAAAACTATCACATATACTTTCGATTTATAATTTTATGTAGAACACGATGGTATTTTTGAAATTTCAAAATTGGACGATTTTAGAAAAGTTGGCCGCCATATTTGATCCGCCATTTTGTTTAAAAAAAATTTAACTACCCAATTATCTGATAATCCGTGGCCTTTTTTAATGAGATTGACTATACTTCACGCAGTTATGTCTACCGTTTCCAGCTTTTCTATTTCCTGAACCTCTTTTTGTTGATAATTTAATATCTTCTCGGGTTTCTACATTAGTTTAGGCATTAGAGATAATGGTTTGGCCACTGTCGAATTTTTAACAATTCTGATCGTCAAAACAATTGGCATGTGATCCGAGTGAACAGCATTTTCTCACTGAATTTTGTAACGAAGTAAGTACGGCGCAGTTGGATAATTCCCTGATGCATGGATTCACTACTTTGTCATATATCTCAAATTTTCATTACACGCGACTTTCGCAACTAATTTTTATCATACTTAATTCATAGTCCTCAGTTAATATAATTTCCGCTACACTAATTTAGTATTCCATTAAAAACAATTTTTTTCTGTGTGTAATACACTGATTTTGAGTCCCACTGCGTTCTCACAAACATAATTCCACTATAATGATTAATTTGTTTCTCCGTAAACTCAAACCGTGACCGCCGTTTTGTTAAATATTGTTATTGTAAAATAACGATAATTTTTAAACTCTACAAGAAACTTCGCTATCGATTCTTATTATTCACCTATATATAGCAGCTAAAATCGTGTAATCCCTCTCTTATATTTTTTATATTCGATTGTGAATCAGTCTATTGTCATTTATTGCTGAGTCGCAAACTTTGAATCGAAAATATTATTCTGATTGGATCGTGCTTATTTCTTTTGTTTTTGGTTATACTGTGAAAGCAATGGCTTCGTGTTTGTATTCATGGTGAAAATCAAAAGAAATCGATTTTAATTAGTGCGTTGAAAATAAAAAAAAAAAAAAATTTTAATATGTTTGTGTTGTCCAATCTAATTTATTTTAGTGAATATTAGAAAAAAATTGTTGTATGTTTTTGTGCCGTAATCGTGCGATCAGTTTTCGAAAATGGTTTCGGCCATAGTGCTTGTAAACGAAGCACTTAAAATTGGATTTTCTTTCAGCAAGTTTGAATATAATTCCTTTTATTACTATGCTTATGCTTCTTGTAATGAATCGTGATGGGACGGAGAAAACTAGCAGAATAGTTAGTGGATGTTAATACTAAGCGTAATATTTAGATCCGGTTTTTTTAAATTAGAACCAAAGCACGAAGGTCATTTAAAGTCGTAGTGTTTTTAGAAAATCCTACAGAAAACTCAACTGATGCTTAGTACCGCTAAACCAAAGTTTAAAGTAACCAGATTTTTTTTGGGTAAATTGGCTTTGAGTGTATTAATTTTTAAACTAGACAATCTTACCGTAACTTTTAATGCATGTGTAGTACAAATATACCCAACATTGTATAAGAAATTTAATCGGAGTGCCGTAAAAGTTTGAAATATTACGATTGGGTAGTCAAATTATTGCTTGTAAAGTGAACAGTAAATTTAATGTGGGTGTAGTCACTGTTGGAATTATCGTAATCATACAGTGAATTTACTTCGTGGATCGTACGATTATTACAAAGAAGAGAAACCAATTCCATTGTACGGTAAATTGGATTTGATTGTAGTAGCCTTAAAAACCATACAACCTTACCGTAAGTTAATGCAAGTATAGTACAAATAGTACAAAATTGTACAGTAAATTTAATTTGAGTGTAGAACAATTTTTTTGAAATAATGCGATAGTGTAGTAAAACCAATTCTGGTAATACAAAATTATAGAACAAAATCGTACAGTAAATTTAATTTGAGTGTAGAAATTTTTTTTTGAAATATTACGATAGTGTAGTAAAACCGTTTCTTGTAATACAGAACAAAATGGTACAGTAAATTTAAGTGTGTGTAATCACATTTGAACTGTGATGATAGTGTAGTCAGAATAACGCTTGTAATGCCAATTTTTATAGAACTAAGTCAAGTAGTAAATTTAATTTGAGTATAAAAAAAATTTGAAACCGTATCTTCTTACTGTACAGTAAAATCGATTAAAGTATAATAAAAAAAATTTAGATATGTTGTGAAGCTACTGTAAAATTTATTTCGTATTGGATGTAATTAGTATAATAAATATGACAAATTCATAATTGCGCCAATAAAGGATATATAATATTAACTGATTGTGTCATTTACTTGGATGGAAAATTTTTTTGTTGATCAGCTGACCTAAAATACAACAATTTTGAGTATCAACACAATTCATTCGTTCAACATTACCAGAAACTATGTATCTATTTTACACCAATTAACAATAACTATTTTTCGTATCAACACAGTTTATCTGTTCAACAATACCAAAACTATTCATCTATTTTATAACAATTTCCAATAACAAATTTGCGTATCAACACCATTTATTTGTTCAACAGTACCAGAAACTTTTCATCTATTTTTATTGAACGAGGTTTTGATCAGCAAACCTGTAATATAATAATTTTGCTTATGAACACACTTGATTCGGTCAACATTACCAAAACTATTCATCTATTGATAACAATTGACAATAGCAATTTTGCATATCAACACAATTTATTCGTAGTACTACCCGAATCTATTCATCCAATTACATGGAAAGAAGTATGATCCGCTGAGTCAGAGGAAATCCGGAAGTGGGATCTGGACAAACCATGGGGTAAGTCATTTGTCAATCTATTTTAGATATGTGAGGGTGTGCATGGGTATATGAATGTGTGCGCGAGTGGGTGTACGTGTGTGTGTATGCATGGGATGTCAATGTGTGGGTGAATGAATCTATAATGAAAACCTTGATTATTGTTTCTTTCCGAAAATAAATTTACAGGTTATAAAGGGGCATGATAGGAGTTGATACTTTACCATTACAGTTTTTTTTTGTTTTGTTTTTTAATTGCATTATATTTAGTCATTAATAAACAATACCCATGTTGAGTGGAAACCATTACTTAAATTTAAATGAACCTAAAGATAATATTACCAATACCCAAAACAATAGCAATATAAGCTATAGTAATAGTAATAGCTTACAAGAGTAATTGGCCCTTGTGTGTGTGCCTGGGTATATGAGTATGGTTAGTGTATGCGGGTGAGAGTGTATGCGATGTGAGAATGCGAGAATATGGGAGTAAATGTGGGGGTTGGACGTGGTGATCGTGGTTTTTTTTTTGCTAAAGGTGTCGCCAGAGTCTCATTCTTTCACTTGTTTTTTTTTTCATTTCCGTATATATTTTGTTTATCGCGTACATTACGTATTTGTGCTGAAGTAGCAGGAATCTTTTCTCAATCCACGAAGGCTGAAAGCTAGTCGAAAAGGCCATTTAAACCTCGCTTGGTACGCGGCCTGCTATGCCGCTTCATTGGTTCGCCAATGAAGAAGCGTTTCATTACAATTTGCTTACGATGGGATGTAACTTAGAGACCAATGACAAATCATTCACAGACTTCCCCATTATCCCAATAAATGTTAGTTCCCCAATGGGATTCCCAGTTATCCTGCCATTTAAGATGCCTAATCCCATATCATAACATAGGTCCACTATCCGCCTACCCTTCGCATTAACGGTTTTATCATTTGAACCTCTAGTGGATCTGATTTCTTCATTTGAATTAAACAGATTACTATTCAAAACTTGTAGTTCCCCAATTCTAGCATTAAAAGCCCTCATTACTACAAAATTTTGGTCATAATTGTTCAACATAAAATCATTTGATTCTTCAAAATCTTGCTCCCATTTAGTACAATTTATATATACTGGTGCAATAACATACTTGTTTAACACTTGTTTTTTCACAATTATTAAATTATTACCCAGAATATCAAATCTTATTTTGCATTTGTTCATTTTATCACGATATCCCAAAAGTATTCCTCCACTAGCCCTTCCAAATCTAGCTAAACGTGTTGTTGGTATCCAATTAAGTTGAAAAGCCCCAAAATATCTTTCATAATTGTGTGTATTTTCAAGCGTAATAAAAGATTCAAAGTGCAAAAAGAAAGTCGTAATTTTTAACGAACTCGAAAAAATCCGGAAAAATAATCTTACTCGCTAAACCACAGACATTATACGACAGAATTTTAATTTCGGATGGTTCAATATCGTCTATTAAACGATCCTTATCTGTTAAAATTTCAATGTTTTCTCTATTAATTCTACCTCGGCTACCATATCCTCGTTTGTTATCCATGTTTACTATATTGACTTCATTTATTTTAATTAATCTACAACTTACTTCTAATTTTTGCTTATTTACAATTTATATTTTCCGACTGACAGCCAATTCCTATGGATTCCTTCTCATGCAAATTGATTCCATAGTTACCCTAAAATTTCCAAAATTCTATAGGACCACCTTGTTCTTAAACTAAACACTTTCTAACATACACGTATTTTTTATTTCATCTATACTACTTCTTTCAGGTTTAGCATCGGTCGTCCAGAACACGAATTTCATCTTTTGTGTTTTATGTTTCTGTTGTGTGTACGATTTTTTCTGAAAGTTGTACAAGCCAAGGCCCAAGAGTCATTGCTTGACTTTTGAAAATACGCTCCGTTAACGCCTGGTGACAATTGCCCTACCTATTGTACACCACTGGAATAGTTGAAACCATTCTTGGTTAGATCGAATTTCAGTAATCTGTCAGGGTCGGTAATGCTTCGAGAATCTGTAGGTCCTCTTTCGATGTCGATGACACCTATTATTATACTGTTGGAGTAATTTCATTCTGAATTAACTTCGCTACTTCACTTAATTTTGTTAGCGTTTCACAGGTAGCACTTGCTGCTTGGGGATTGGGTTATGCTGAGTTATTGATGATTTTCAATTAAACCTTCAAAACGCTTGTTACTATGACCAGAATTTTAAGCCGAGTATCAATCAGACTGCTCAAACCACTCACCTAAATCGCTTAACTCAATGCATTACACCGAATTAATTTTTAAAAATTAGTTGTTAGAAAGGTTGCTATGCGACGATCAATTATGCAGATTAAACCTAGCTTTTTATTTATTTTTATAAAACGAAGAAGCGATGCGATGACCATTTGAATTTTTTGTTATATTGTAGTTTCATTACATTTAATTTAGTTTGGATTAAGTAAGTAATTTTGCAATTTATTAACTTGTTTTTTTTTTGCATCGACAACTTTCCATTATGGACTGTCGAAAGTACTATTATTTATTGATTGTAATTATGATGATAACTTTAATTGAAACACATTTAAGTTTGTATGAATTGAGTTTGTGTAATATAAATTTTGATTGTTTTGTAATATTATATTTTATTAGTTCTATTATTTTTAATTACTTTTCATTGTAAAATTGTGCTATATTATGGTGAATGCTTTCGTTGAGTCTGTTTTCAAACCATAGATAGATAGATTGTACGAAAACTACATTATCGACGATTCAACATATTTTTAAATTTCAAATCTTTTAAATGTCTACACCAAAATTTTAAAGTTATGAAGTCTAGATAGTCTATTAATAAGAAAACGGTTAAACGCAACAATTTCAATAACGTTTCTTTTAAATTCGATTCAACTCTTTTGAATTCATCTTGAAATCATAATTGTCCATAATTAATTCACATCAATCATTTTAGTACCACATCAAAACAACAACAACGTCAAAATTTCAAGGATTTTTATGCAAAAAAGCTTAAACTGTAATAATTAAAACTAAAAAATTTATTTTTTTTTATAAAAGCTTTACAATAATTATTATAATAACATGACATGTCATTATGTGTCAATTAGATAAATTAACGAAAATCAATAATAACTGTAATCACACACAAATTATTGTACTTATATTGCAATTTTATTTTAATTTTAATGTTTAAAGTCAAATCGAATGAATTCCAATGTCAGTTTTATATTGTAGAAAAGCTATAAATAATGTCTATGAAAGACAAGGTGTTGAATTTTAATTCGATTGATAGGCAAAAACTATGTTACATTCAATTTTGTTGTAATAAGACTGAAACCCACATTTCATATTCAACAACATGACAACCGTTAAAATATCTCAAATTTAAAAACGTCAAATACGTGCAGATATGTAATTATTAGTATTTTTAGCAAGTTTGGGTAATTGATCTCTGAACGATAATTTGGGTCAAAATCATTGATAAAATTAATGTTAGGTTATTATTCTAAAGTTCAAATGAATTGGAAATAGCAGAAAAGGTTTCGCAATAAATTTAATGCGTATACTTTAACTACCCTTGGAAGTATTAAATATATTCAATGAAACTGGAACACAAACGCTGTACCTGCAGCTCAGGCGCCAATCTTTGTAATGAATTTTTGTGGTTTGTCTAATTTGTTACAATTGATTTGATACAATCAAGAGCAGGAAATAATTTGTTGTATTACTCTACATAACAAACGTAAAGTAAAAAAACTGCAAAACATCTCATAAATAGTCACCAGTTCCTCGTCGGTTTCATTTGATGATTACCACATATTTTATACTTCGTGAGACGCCTGTCTTTAGCGAGACGCAGCTTTTGTACCTAGGTCATTTTTCTTGATTCGACCGACCGCTTTTTCGTTCGGCAAATACCGAAACATTACGATTGCCCGAAGATCTTTTAAATTTCCTACAACAATTTTGTTTTTTATTAAGGGTGGAAATTTGTTTTGTTCCATCCCCCATTAATAAAAAACAAAATTGTGGTAGGAAATTTACCAGATCCTCGGGCAATTGTAATGTTTTTGCGTTTGCCGAAATAAAATATGTGTTAATCATTATATGAAACCAGCGAGGGCCTGATGACTATAAATTGAGCGGGTTAACTTTACAAATAAATAATAAACAATTTAAACAAAAAATAATAATAAAAGAATAAAATTATGTACTATCGATTAAATGTTTCTGGATTTGCAGAAAAATTTCAAGAAAACATCTTAAGGGAACACGATAATATACTTTTACGCAGAATTCACTGAATGTTTGAAAAAAAGTAGGCTTGTAACGACCAACAAAAATCTGATCAGAGGACAGTTTCTTTTAAAATCTAATACAAATAGTTTTCACACAATCACACATACATTCCGTACTATTAAGCAATATGTTACGGCGGACTATGATAGTCTTTACTCTGAAAATAATGATTTTCAAATTCAATTGTAATAATTCAAATTCAATTGGAAAATATTATATCAATTTCTTCAAAATTGTTATATAATTTTTATTTGTTTTGATAAACCAGTTTTGGTTTCTATATTATGAATTTTTGGGTAAACTTGGTTTTGGTTTAATTTTTTGATTGAATTTGAATAATGTACAATATTTGTGCAATTTTTTGTAAATTATTTTTTTTGATAGTGTATATATTCTATTAGTGTATAGTTAAAAACATTTCTGTACTGGTAGGCCTAAAAAGCCATCCATGGGGCTTCTCCCCTTAAAATGATGATGTTCTTAGGTCGCCTCTGGCCATAGGGGTCATGCGATCGAAGATGATTGGTTTCTTCTTTTCATTCAGCGAGGAAGTTCTCAGGAACGAGGAGTGGTGCTGCTGTGTTTGTACTTAGGTACAAACCAGTGGTACCATTCTTTGCTCAGAGGCTTCTTCGGTGAAATGAAAAGGAGAACCAATTTTATATTTTTTTTTCAGGATCAGAGGCTTCACCTCATTCAATTTCAATTTTAATCCTTTTTGAATATATTTAAATTTGCCATAGAACAATGTCTATGGAGTTTAAGACGACTTGAAGTCTGGCGCTCGGGAGCGTTCTCCAAGGAAACGTCATTAGTTCTAGTAATTTATTTTTAGTTTAGTTTTAGGGTAAAGAATCACAACTGGGTCATTATAAATGGGCTTAAGGTCTAATCGTGACAGTTGTGATTGCCTTTGTTTAGTTATAGCTAGGGAGAAACCGTCCTGTAGAATCTGGTCGTTAGGGGCTTATCTAGTCGGTTCTCACATGCATTCTTGGGGAGTGCTCACGAGCGTGAGAATTCAAGAGTAGAATTAGATCACATTGAACATATGTATCATATTTTGGTTGTTTTTTTTGTCAACAAACAAATCTTGACTTGGAAATCTCTTATCGATATTAAATAAAAAAATAAAATAAATAAAAACAATAATTTTTGAGAATTAAATAAATAAATTTTATTGAATAAAATAATCTTTTTAAAATAATAATATAAATAATTTTAAGATAAATTAATTAAACAATAATTTTTCTAATTAATCAAAAACATCAAGATTTAAATCTAATAATTTATTAAATATCTTTATTTTTTCTAAATAAATAAATATTTTTGAGATAGAACTTAACACCTAATAAATAAACAAATATTTTTATTTTTTCTAATCATAAATAAATAAATATTTTTCTTTAGAGGTGTTAAGTCACATAAAATAGCTATAAGATTTTACAATTAAGAAATTAAATAAAATAAATAAAAATTATTATATTATATAAAAATATAATTTTAGGTATATAAATTAAACAAAAATTTCTATGTTAAATTTTCAAAAATAAAAATAATTTTTGAAGATTTAACTAAACAAATCTTTCTAAATAGAATAAGTAACTAATTCTAAATAGAATAAGTAAATAAATAAATAAATGCAATAAATATTTTAAGTTATGTAAATTTAAAAATAAAAATTTGATAAATAATTTAAATAATTTTTATACATAATGTTATGGCTATACACCAGGTTTTCTGTTTCTGTTTCCTTTTGACGTGAATTCTTATATCGTCATTCAATAATGAATCATTTATATAATTAAAACGATTTTTGAGAGAGTCATAATTGGCGATTGTCATAGTCCTTTCTTCTAGGGTAAACAACGGATAATAATTTAGCCTCCATCATTGTCCTAGTTTCCCCTAGTTTTGTTACAGCGGACTAGTCTTTACTCTGAAAATAATGATTTTCAAATTCAATAATAATTTCATTAATTTTCCTCAATCATGACGTTTATCTGTACCACTGTACTTTTAAACGTTTTAATGATTTAAATAATTTCAATTAGGAATACAAGTTTTAAATGTTTTTTTATACGTTGGAGAAATTGTTTATGATTGCTGGAAAGGGAAACAGAAAGCCGAACTTATGATATAAAAATAAGAATTTTTTAATCGATTCAGATCAGTATAAATTTAGAAATTAAAAGAAACAAATATTGTTGTTATAAATTTAATTTTACTATGTGGTAAAATTTAAGTTATGATTACAACAATTGTTTAAGTTTTCTTTGTAGTTTGATTCGTTTTATAAATAATATCTGTTTATTTATGACGTTCCACTGTAATGCATTTTTTTTTATTATTTAAACATTAACGGATCTTATATTTCGATGAGTAATCAATTATTGAAACATATATATTTTTTTTTGTTGAACAGATATTAAAATAAAGTACGTTGGTTCTGCGCAGGCGTTTGAGTTAAATCATTGATAGGACGCTTTGTTTTACCTTGTTTTAAATGAAGAATGTTCGCAATATTAATAATTGGTTAAATTTTGAAGGATGTTTTTTTAATTTGATAGTATGGGACGGTTAATTTGAATAATTTTTCTCTGTCTGTTTGATTTGTTTTTTTTTGCGTGGCAAATTTTCAATGTATGGGTTAATTTTTGTTGTTTGTGGGAATAAGAAAACCAACACGAGGAAGAAAAAGGTTTTGAAAGTCACATTCTTGAGAATTAAATAATCAAGTTTAGAGTCGGAACGAACATCTGCATTTTTCATAATCATATAATATTTTTTTGCCAAAAATTTTTTAGTAATAGTTAGTTAATTTTAGTTTAGTTAATAAAAATTGATACAAAATATCATTAGATATAAATAATAGTGTTATTTGATTTGAGAATCAAAAATAAAAAAATGAAAATAAGTTTGTGATTTATTGTATAGAATTTTTTTGGTTCAGAAAATTAACAAAATTCAAACGATGATTTTTTTTGGAAATCGAACCATTTTATGATCAATTAAGGAATTTATATAATAAAAAAATGGGACGATGTTGAAGAAGTTTAATAATTTAGTACATCTTACAATAAAAATGAATCAAAAATGATCATGATCTAATCGATCATTCGGATTTCTTTGATTCGGCTTGGATTTTGGATGGTTTTTGATCTTGAAAACAACAGAAAAACGAAGTGAAACTAATATGAACAGAAAGGGTGCTTCAGGAATCGATCCTTAGACCAATGTTATGGAACATATTGTACGATGGTGTTCTCAGAGTAAGTGTGCCCACACAAACAACGATTATCGGCTATGCAGATAACATTGCCATAGTTGTTGTAGTCAAGAACCTCGCGAATAGTATTGCCAACTGTTTCCAGACCATTAACGTTAGAGCATGGATGAACAATACAGGACTAGAGTTAGCCGATCAGAAAACGAAATTCGTACTAAAGAGTAGCAGAAAAATTTTGGAAAGTATTGATATTCAGGTCATAATAGCAGCACCAAACGTATCTTGGAGTCACTCAACTACCATAGAATCATCTTCAAAAACAACCTGATGTACGGAGGTGACAAAGCCAAATGAGTGGGGTAGCTCGTGCAAGGCTTATGTCAATAATTAGTGACACGCATATGGGCCTCAGCGGTGAAAACGTCATCTTCTGTTAGACCTATCAAAACGGTTTACACACTGTCATCTGTTGCGAGTTGCGAAATATTATTGCGAAATATTATATCGATCGATATTACTGCAAAAGGCTCTGCATATAGCAACACAATATGATACTGACCAACGAACACGAGAAGACTTCATCAAAGATTTCTGAAGTAAAAGCATGGACAACAACACTCAAAAAAATAAAAGTCACTTTTACAAAATTTTTATAAATATATACAAAATTTTTTGATAAAACTACTATTTCTTCCTTCAATACCAAAAATAATTTATAAATCAAATAAATTTTTGATTTTTTCAAATAATTTTTTTTGTAATCTACAATATTACAAAAAAATTTGTGAGTTGTATATTTATAAAAAATTTGTAAAATCTACTTAGTTTATTTTTTGAGTGTTTGAATGAAGGAAACACGGTGATGTCAACCATTACTTCAAACAGCATATGGCAAAATCAATCACACCGCTTAGCCTCATGCAATTTGGGTTTATGGATAGATGACATTTCTCGTGTAGTACATACTACATATTGCTATCGCATACATCAGAACTGATATAATTCCATTGGGTAGAAGCTTTCGTGCTGGTTGATTGGTGCCCAAATGTTCGAACTTAACATCGCAAGGCTTTTTAAAACAAAGGGCCGATTGTATGAACGCCAATAGAAGATATATCCTTGGATATAACGTCGTTTGTATTGTATGAATCACGATAGAACAAAATATGTATCCGAGGATTTTGATTCTATTCTCTGTTTTATTCTCTGTTTTATTCTCTATTTTTCTTGTATAGAAATACAGTGAACAAAATTTGTTATTTTACTTGACATGCGCATAGCAGGATAATTTTGTTTTAAATTTGTGATTATTTTTTAATTTAAATTTGTATTAATACAATATATTAGAACCTGTTCTTACCAAATCGCTTTTATAATGTGTTTCTGCTTGACTGTAATTCAAGCAATCAACATTTTTAGTGAAGATATACAGCTCGATTAGTGATCGATGACTGGATCATCGGTTATAATTATTCGATTTTAAAGTGATACAGAGTTTTACCAAGATTCGAGCTGTTTCGTTTTAATTTTACAGAAATGTTTGTTTTGGACACTGTTTTTGTTATTTTAATTTGATATCGTGTCGTTTTAGAGGGCAACTACCTTGTAGCCTCTCCTAAAGACATACCTTGTAGTTTCTCTTAAAGAAATACATTCTTTTGTTTTGATTGTTATATTTTTTTGTTTAGTGACAGTTGGAAGATTTAATTGTCAAGAAACTATAACAGTTTTTAATACAAACGTTATTCACGAAACTCATGAAATTTTGTTTATTTATTTAAAGTTAATTGGATCAGGTACGATTTGTTTTTTTATCTTGATTTAATACTTTTGTTGTGAGCTCAGTAATATTTTTTGTTTGTTTATAAAATTGACCTTTAATTTATTTTAAATGCATTTAAAATAATTTTTAAAGCTTGGGTTCTAAAATTCTTTCTAAGAGAAAGTGAAAACAACTGGAACTATAGGAGTTAATTTAAGTTCTAACAACTGGCATCATGTTGTTCTGAAATTGAAATATCTAATCCAAAATAAATTTTTTAAGGGTAAGAAGTTATCCAAATTTGAATTTTATTCGTTTTGACAACAATAAATTAGAAGTGTTTAATTAAATATCAAAGGGGAAATGTATGATTAGATTTTATAGTTGATATTGAGATTTTCTAACACACAAAAGCAACACACACTGTTTTGTTGAGCAACTACCAGCTCTCATCTTGCCGATCAAGCTGAAAGCTGAATTCGCTGTGGTCTATTTTGGGACCAAAACATAAAATTTTAACAGATCTTGTAGTAAGCTATGCATACCATGCTTTGGCCCGCATACCTTAACTTGGTTTTAAGTTTTAATAAACAAAATAAGGAAAAATGGAAAAAGGTTATAGTGCAGAATAAAAAGACCAATTAACCAAAAAATAAAGTAAAAACTGTAAACGAACTGGTTCAAAAAACCAACATTTTCAAGTTCAAGTCGAAATTTAGAAACTGGCTTTTGATGAATGTACTTCAAGAAATAAGATATATATGAAAGTCAATGTTGATTAAAAATGCTTCGGGCTTGGCAAGAAATCATGAGTCTTTGCTATCAGTCTTTGATAATATAATATAAACAATATATAAAAAGAGTTCACGATTTACTTCTTTTTTGTTTCTGAAAAGCATGATTGTTTGTTTCTGTTTTCATTCATAACAACAACATTGTACTATTTCTTAAACCTCCTTCCCTATGAACATTCAGGGTCACCAGTTGTACACCAATATTACGTAAGTCCTAGGACATTAAAGATTCTCACTTGTTTCATATTGTTTTTATTAAAAATGTCATCAGATATCGAGTTTTCATCAATCATTCACTCATCAAGTTTTAAAAATTCTAATTACACTTTTTCGATCATAAACCTCTAACTAAATATTTATTTAACAAAAACTGAGTGAAAAATATAAAGCTTTTATCCCAAATTTAATAAACTTAAAACGCAAAGCAAGGTCATAATACCTCAATTAAATTATAAAATGTCCCAAAAGATTATCTTTAATAAAAAATAAATAAGAAACATTAAATCACCCGTTAGCAATCTAATGCTTATATCAACACATTAATCAACCTTGAACTACTACTCTCTATAATAATTCCAAATAGAAATTAAAAAAACCTACCTCCAGCAATTTTAAATTATTTTAAACTTCAATCAATCATTCTTTAAAACACCAAAAATTAAGAAAAAATTAATTTTCTTTAATATTTAAACTGACTTGTTGTAATTGCAAATAAAAAGCGAAACTATTTGTACCTAATTTCACATAGGTCATGTGCAAAAATATAAACTCCTAAGAAAAATAACCGAATTAGTAATATGCGTTGATCTAGAAACTTATTTCATAGATCTTATTTCATTTAAACAAGATTAATTTTTATTATTACTTTATTGTTATTATTTTGCCAATAAAAAAACATTA
Organism: Diogma glabrata; assembly: GCA_963693315.1. Lineage (NCBI taxonomy): Eukaryota > Metazoa > Arthropoda > Insecta > Diptera > Cylindrotomidae > Diogma > Diogma glabrata. The sequence goes on along the minus strand of OY856187.1, from coordinate 406,676,030 downwards.
AATTGCAAAATCAAATTTCTATAGAAAAAAAATTTAAATCAAATTAAATCAAACGAAACAAAAAAGCGCTAAACGAAAGTGTTTACCCCATTCCCAATAACCGATCAACACAAAAAAAACAACATTTTTTTTCGATTTCGAATAGCAACAAACCAAAAAATATCCGTTATATTATTTGTAAATCTTAAAGTGGATTTAATTAGAAACAATATCACCTTAAGGTGACCGAACCTGTTGTAATTAAATTGAGTCGATTCAATTTGATATTAAATATCAGATTTGTAGTAAAATTTGGACATATTTGGAAACGTTTCCGATTGGTTTTATTTATGGGTTAGTAGATCGGATGACATCGTGAAAAATATCGAGAATGTCAATTTAAGATCCGTTTTAATTCTTGCGTGTGAATATTTATATTACACAATTCATATCTTCACACAAAACAATTTATATTTATTTTAATTATGATAGGAAACATTAAAAACAACACAAAAACCTCAACTGTTTTCTTAATATGTTTTTCTTATTTATGTTTTCCATAGACCTCAATTGGCAAACATTTGAATATAATTTTGCGTTACTATTTTGACAGTTTGACAGGTGGAATATGAATAGTGGTAGCAACCGAATACATAAATAGTTACAAAAACCAAGTGAGTAAATAATTTTTATTTTTAATGATAAGGGAAAGGTAAACTTATAGCTCTGGTAATTCTTAAACGATATTTTCATACATTAATTTAAGTTTATGTAATAAGTCGTTATATTTTGTAATCAAAAGATCAACTTTGTAAAGAAAGAAAGTTGATTGTAATTAAATTAATTGAAAATTTAAATTTTTTTTGTCAACTCTTTTTATCTGAAACGTCATTTGATATATAATTTTTGTGAGGTTGGTAACAGGTTGAAAATTCTGATAACTACAGTCAAAGGTTAAATCGTATTATACATTGCCCCAAATTGATATTTTAAAGTTGGAAATCGGTTTTTAAATTAATAAAAATAATTAACTCACATTTATATATGTATCTTTTATTTTACCTTAAAATAAAAAGATATATTATGAAATTTTTATTATTTGAAATAAAATTAAATTCGTGACAAGTTGTAAGAAAATTGAAAAATCATTTTCAATGAGATATATATTTTGTTTTTAATTCGTATATCACTTCGCATTTTCTTGTTATGGAGTTATGCTATACATTTTTTTTAAAATTATATTAAAATGTGTGAAATTATTAATTGGTTTTGTGTTAAGAATATATGTTGAAACGAGGGGAATGAAGTTGGCAGCTTACTCCGATTTAGAAATTGATTAAAGATTAGAGTAGAGTTGAAAAATGATTAAATGAAATAAGTTCGAGCACCTTGCCGAAGGATTGTTTTATGGGTTAGCTTTAAACTACATATTACCAATATATTTTTAAAATAATTATAAACTAAAAGAATATGATGGGCATGGGTGTAGGCAGGATTGCAGTTACGTTGGGGCAAACAAGATTTTAGATGAAAATCGAGGACATTTTTAAAAAAATCAATTTTTTTCGAACCATATTTGTATTTTTATTCATAGAAATAACAGATAATTGACGCAATATTACAAAACTAGATTTCTTAAGCCACAATTAGACTATTGCAGAACTCTGCAATATTTCTGCAATGGTAGTGTGTAAAATATTCATTGCAGAAAAATTTGGCATTGAACTCATTGCAAAACATTGCAATGAGTCATTGCAATGTTTTGCAATAAGTTCATTGCCAAACTTTTCTGCAATGAATATTTTACACACTACCATTGCAGAAATATTGCAGAGTTCTGCAATAGTCTAATTGCGGCTTTAGATTTACAATAAATCTTTTTATTTCGCATTTTATTTGAAATTATTAAAAAATATTATTTATTATTATTAAAAGTAGTCTTCTTGGATCTTCGGCGAATCTTTTCAGAACTTCTTCTTGGATGTAGAGTTTTTTGGTTTTCACCATTTCACGATGAACGCTTAAAAGACATAGACCTGGAAGACAATATACATTTGCGATGTAAAATTTTGATCGTATAATATGTTAGCTTAAATTTATTACCAGTTAAACGATCTTCAACTATTTAATGCCGCAACCATGTTTTGAATCGCCTCAATGTACTGAACGAACGTTCTATTGTACATGTTGTACACGTCTGAGCAATCGAAATATGAAGTGCGTGGTTTATAGAGGGGAAGAATGTATTGGCCTCTTTCGCCACGTTGATCAATTCCAAATTCTTCAGATCTTCATTGTTCATATTTTTATCGGCCCAAACTTTGTACCAAAGCTCTATTTCGCTATGTAAATTGTCAAGGTTAGAGAAGCTTGTAAAATCTTTTACTTTTGATTTTTAATTTTCCATTGTATCGCTCAGCATATTAGCGGGATAGAGCAACAATAGTGAAAAAGCTGGAATATTGTTTTTTGAAAATCATTCCTTCAGAGAAGATAAACATGAGTCCAAGTATGGAATTAGAATCGATTTTCTCCCATATTCAGAAAAACATGAGGATGGTTGATTGGAACGATGTTTTTGTCTTTCAAGGATAAAGTCAGTTCAATTTCTAATTCTTCGGCCGTTTTTTTAACATCATCTAATAAATCTTCCATTACACTATCAGCATTTTCGCGATGTTCGTTGATAACTGCTTGGAGTTTATTAATATGTGATTTACACGAAAACAGATCAAGGCTTTTGGCTTGAAGCGCATTTTTGATAGGCTCAAGTAAAGTCGAATATTTGGCTATCCGAAAAACACTAATTATGAATGAAGATTTGGTTGCTGCACTGTGCAGCTGAAAAGCAATTTTTCTGGTCACTGTATTGCCTTCTTTTGATAACAAATTAAGGCCGCCCACGATCTGTACGTAATATTTTTAACATTGTTGTTGATGGATCTTCCACCTTATTAGCTAAATGGCTTGGGTGCGATACTATATAACTAATAATACTGAAAATTAAGTGGACTGTATAGTAATAAAAGAGAAAAATTAGTTAATCAAATTATTTTTAATTTCAACAATTATAATTCCAATTTTAATATTAATAAATTAATTAAAAGATAGTGAGAAATTAATTATAACTTGCTGGACTTCAATGATGGATCTGACGATAATGATGATAATTAGTATTGGCCGAACTTTAATGATGATTATGATAATTAAGACGGTATATAATTGAAATCTTGGCTGGATAATATGACGATATGACGATATATAAATTGAGAACTTCAATATATTAGTATGACGATATGACGGTATATAGTTGAAATCTTTGCTGGATAATATGACGATATGACGATATATAAATTGAGAACTTCACTATATTTGTATGACGATTTGACTGTATATAGTTGAAGAATCTGTACTGGATACTACGACGAATTTAATGATGTAAATTATATGATGATTTGACGATGTATAGCTGAAGAATCTGTAGTGGATACTATGACGAATTGACGACATAAATGTAAGAACTTCACTATATAAATATGACGAATGGACGATGAACAGTTGAAGAATCTTTACTGGATAATATGACGAAATAAATGTAAGAACTTCAGTATATAAATATGTTGAATTGACGATGTATAGTTGAAGAATATTTGCTGGATAATAAGACGAATTGACGATATAAATGTAAAAATATAAATATGACGAATTGACGATGTATAGTTGAAGAATCTTTACTGGATAATATGACGAGTTGACGATATAAGTAAGAACTTCTTTATCTAAATATGACGAATTGACGATGTATAGTTGAAGAACCTTCCTAGATGATATGACGAATTTGAAGGTAAGTGAATCTACAAACTTCACTATATGAATATGACGAGTTTTACGATACAAATTATATGACGATTTGACGATGTATAGTTGAAGAATCTTTACTGGATAATATGACGAATCGACGATATAAATGTAAGAACTACACTATTTAAATATGACGAATTGACGATGTATAGTTGAAGAATCATTACTGGATAATTTGATGAATTGACGATATAAATGTAAGAACTTCACTATCTAAATATGACGAATTGACGATGTATAGTAGAAGAACCTTCATAGATGATATGACGAATTTGAAGGTAAGTGAATCTACAAACTTCACTATATGAATATGACGAGTTTAACGATACAAATTATATGACGATTTGACGATGTATAGTTGACGAATCTTTACTGAATAATATGACGAATTGACGATATAAATATAAGAACTTCACTATATAAATATGACGAATTGACGATGTATAATTGAAGAACCTTTACTGAATAATATGACGAGTTTAATATGACGAAGCATAGTTGAAGAATCTTTACTGGATGATATAACGAGTTTAACGATAAATTTGAGAACTTCAGAATATTAATATGACGATATATAAACTTGAAAACAACACTATATTAACACTTATATATCCAGTTAACCATTAACATTTTGTGACACTTATATTCACTATATTCACCTGTTTTCCAGCGTTGCCTTCTTGGTGTTTGATGTTGTCATCTCGATGGTTGATGAAGGTAAGAGAAATATCTTCTCAAATTCTTCCAATTTATACCATTTTACAATGCAACGAAAACTCATTATCATCTGACACATCGATTATTTCCAAAATGTTGTTTTTAATGAGCGTCATCTATATTCTATCATTTGAAGTACATGTGAAATAACAACGTAGCGTTTATATGGGTAGGAAATTGTTGTGCGTTTTTTTGTGTTTGTAATAATAAAAGTTTTTTTGTTTTGTTTTGTGATTTGGCTTAAACAATTGTGCAATACTTTTATATTTTTGTGGCCAGAGTGTTTCACAAAACATTTGAATGTTTGGTACAAGTTTTCTTCTTAGCACTGACTCTCGAAAGAAATTTATTATATCTTTTACTGTGGAAATTGTGTTACGCACTTCAGGGACAGAATTTGAAACATTAACTACCAGATTTAAATTATGGCTTGCACAGTAAAAAAATAGGGCCAGTGGATATTTTTCTAATAATTTTTTGAAAATTCCGTTGTGCTTTCCAGCCATTATGGGGCAGCCATTGAAACTCTGTCCAACACATTTCATCAAGTCAAATTCACAGTTTTGCATGAAGCTGTCAATACTGATAGACAAAGCCGAGAAACTCTTCACGAATAATTCTTTTCTCTTCCTCTAAAAAAACGAACGCCAAATGAGAGCTGCCATCGCCCAAAATATGAGCTGTTTCATAAGCTTAAATGCTGTACGCGTCCGCTTTCTTTATGTCATCTACTATCAAATCTTTCACTACTTCCGGCAGAAATGGATGAGCTGATTTTGTATGGTTGGAGAAGTGTATTATGCATTTTTGCCACCGGATTACAATCTTTCAATACTTGATTACCCGATTCAATTTGCAATCTGATCAGATCTTCGAAACTTCCTATAAATTACGATTATGAATTATTGAAAAGAAAAATCATTGAAATACGAAACGCGATGTAATGATGAAATCAATACCGTCACGCAATTGTTTTCCTCTTAGAGCTATATCATGGGTGCCCCAAAAAATGATTGTATTTATGATCGATGAAAGAATTGTACGATTTTTTTCTATTAGTTTTTGATGGCCGGATAGCATCATCACATCAACTGGTACCGATTTTGTGAAATACAGTGCTGCTTGTGTCGAATTTCGATGAAATTGGATTGAAGCATGTCTTTTACATTGGTCGTTCATGTCTTTGTAATTCTGAAGCGGATTTGTTATGAGCTCCCAAAAAACCCTTGTGAACAGTTACCGGAAAATTACACAATACAAACATAGTGCAACTTTCAATTTCTTGGAGTATTGGAGCCAAGGTGCATATCTCTGCAGCCAATTGTGAATAAAGTGTCGTTTTGAAGCATCGGTATCAATGACATCTTCACGAAAATTTTAGCATACATGTAGCATCCAACAACGTCTTAAAATTTCTGACTTTTACGCTGATTTTCAGAAAATGCTACACTTGCATTTATATTTATCGACAGTAAATCACACACGAAAAAAAATTACCGCGTTCATTTCTTGGTTGCAGCATTTTTACGTTGAATACAGCAGAATGTTAAATTAGAACGTACAAAATGCTGCAATCCAGAAATAAAGCGGTAATTTTTTTGTCGGTGTGTGTGATTTACTATCGATAATGCAAGTGTAGCATTTACTGCAAATCAGCATAAATTTTATACTGATTCGCTTCAAACTGGCTCATGAATTCGTTTCGTGTTGACATTTTTTTTTGGCGTTCATCCTCCATATAGGAGCGTTACCAACCAGCTTCGAATACTCACCATGGTCATTCGCAACAGCGACATGATTAACAAAGCAGCCGATTTTTTTAAGGTCGTTTATTACGTCCGTCTCCCATTGCAGTCGTGGTCTACCCTGCGGTCGCCCACTCCCTGGGGTACTAACGTACATTTTTTTAATCATTCCAGACTGTGAATCGGCTCGTAAAACATGCCCAAACCAAGAACGAATACAACCTATTATTTTTGGACCCTTAAGAAGGTCTCTGATCTCAAATTTATTTTGTGTTCTGTATTCTCCATCGTCTGCCTTAAGTGGACCAAAAATGTAGTATCTTACGCTCAAATACAGATAAAGGCGATTCGTCATTTTGTGTAAGGGTCCATGTTTGTGACTCATACATCACCAACAGACTAATCAACGTCTTGTATAGGTTGAGTTTGGTGTTGGTTGATACGTACGGGGATCCAAGCAGAGGTTTAATTGAGTAGAAAGTTCGATTTCCTGCAGCGATTCGAGCTTTTATATCTGTAAGTATGCTGTTGTTTGAGTCAAGAATTGATCCCAAATATTTAAAGGATTCAACTCTCTCAATTCGTTCATCGCAGTACATCAAATCTTTCTTCTCAGCCTCAGCCATAGCTGATCCTCCAGATCAATTGAATAAGTTCAAATAATCTAAAGGATAAGGTTTCACCACCATGTTCAATCATTTCGGATGTTATATCGTCGATACCTGGTGCTTTATTCCCGACTTGTTGCTGGTCACTTAAGTTGAGAAGATTCTCAAAATATGCGGCCCAAGCATCTAAAATATTTTAAGGTCTACTTTTAGCTCCCCATCTTTGTTTTGAATAGCAGTCGATCTAGTTTGAGGTACCTTCTTTGAGGTTTTAGCCTGTTGAAAGCAGTTACGCGATTGATGTTCCTTATTGAAGTTTTCAATCTCCTCACACTTTTTCTTCCACCATTCTCGTTTCGTTCGTCGAAGCTTTGCAACGGCTTGTCTTGCCAGTTTTTATTTCTCCTTCGTGGACTCGGTATTGCGTCCTTGTAGACATTTCAGATAGCAATCTCTTTTGTATTAAATAGCGTCAAGACATGCTTGATCTATCCATGGCTTCTGGGTCTGGTTCTGTGTTTGTCCAAGTATTTCTTCAGCAGTGCTTAAAACAGCATCTTTGAGCAAATACCATGACTTATCGATGCCTTCATTAATGGTTTCTGATTTTTCCAATGTTTCGGCAAAACGTTTCTGTTGATTGAATTTTGGTATGCTTGGATTCGGAAAGTAGAACCTTATTTTAGCACATACAAGAAAGTGATAACTTCTAATGTGTGCACCTCTAAAGGATCGCACATCTAGAACACTCGAAAAGAAACGTGCTGTTACTAGCAATTGATCAATTTGATTTCGAGTGTTTCCATTCGGTGAGACTCAAGTCTGCTTATGAATCGATCGGTGCGGAAAGAAAGTACTGGCAATTCTCAAATTATTTGATAATTCAAATACAGTCATTCTCTCACCATTATCATTCGAATTGAAATGTAGACTGTTGGGGCCCACCACATTTCCATAAGAGATATCTTTTCCAACCTGCCCATTAAAGTCACTAAGAACCATAATGAAGTCGCGTGTAGGTGTTTGTTTCATGACCTCTTCCAGTGCTATTGTAAAAAAAGTCCAGTCCTTTTTCACGTCCAGGTAAAATTCTGTTTTTTTTTGTCCGTGTCTGTTATTATTTTCTGATTTCTAAATTATCAAATAATTTTTTTCCAGGGTTAGTGTGTTAACCTTAGGCCCAACCCAAATTGTCGTGAATGGGTCCGTTCTGCATCTTAAGGCTACCAGAAACAACCCTTTTACACGTTTATATAGCGAACCACTTGATCCAAGACAGACGTCCGCTCCAAGCCGCCCCTAACATGGAGAAGAGACGCTTGGGTCGCACTGGTTTTAAGGCGCCAATTCGATGTGACGTAGCATCATTGGAAAAGCAGTTTTTGCTCTGCTTGTCTCCGATACACCAACTTAATTCTGTCAGTATTAACCAGGCAGCACAGTGTGGATGTTGAATTTCGGGTTTCGCTACCGTGTTGACATGCTTGGAAATTCGAGAGAAAAATTCTATTTTCTTGCAAATATCCTTGATTTTTTATAGAATTTTGGGAGAAAAATGCTATATATCCTCGATTTTCGAAAAAAATCAAAAATGGCAGCGCATTAAAAATTGAGGACATTTCAAGGTCTGATGTCTTAATAGGGGCAATGGCCCCATTAGCCTCTCCTCCTGTCTACACCCATGGTGATGGGACTTTCGTTTTCAGTAAAGTTTCTATGTTGTTCTTAAAAACTTAAATAAGTCTAATAAAGATAATTGTTAAGCACATAATAATGTAAAAAATTTGGGATCTTAGTGTATACAGTTATGTTACACAACCTTATGCTGAAGATGGTGGACAAACAAATTATTTAATATTTTTAGTGTTTTCGTTTTTAGACTTTGGTATTATTTATTGTATCAGTTTATCAAACACTGTATCATAGACTTGTTTTTAAACTTTTGCTTTAATTTTAACTTACAATTTGCACGACCTCATTCGTATATAAAACCTTGTTTTAAACTTCATATATATTAATTCATAATATTTCATCATCCACCCCTCTGAGATATCCAACCATCCTAATTACTGTAATAAAAACGGTAAAATAATAAATTATTTTAATTGCAAAAAAAAAAAAACAAACCAACTAACACTCCCTCACAAACAATTTGAATTAATTACCCTGTTTCTACAATTGCATTTAATTTAATAATAATTTTTTTCTTAATGATCTCTCATAAATTTAATTTTAATTAAATATCGTATATCAAATAAAAAGTATTATTATTTCGCGCTCTATAATTGCTAAATTAAAAAAAAAAATGATGCAAAACTAGATAACATTGAAAACAACAAAAATAAAAAATTTGAATTAAACAGTAACGAAAATAAAAATATATTAAATAATTTGATCCACTTAAAGTTAAAGATTTTTCATCCAATTTAAAAATTTTAAGTGGTTAAACATTATTAAATAACTCAGAATAGGTAGATATATATTAATATTATAAAGATTGAAACAAATATTTAATTAAAGGTCTTTTTTTAAAGCGATTATTAGTCAAATTTTGATTTATGTTTTTAATCGAAAAAAAAAATCACCTTGTTTCTTATAATTCGTCTAATTGGTTTGATATTTATAAAATATTCAATTAAATCATAAACTTTTTTTTTTAAAAGTAAATTACAGTTTAAAGTGTTTTCGGTTAAACGGAGTTCAATCAATTCAATTCAATGAGAATAGAAACAAAAAATTAATTTTAGTTTATTGTAAAATTTGTGTGTACCTATTTCATAATATAATAAAAAATTTTGATATAGCATTTAAATAATTGTTAAAAATTATCTTATACAAATAATCAATTTAATTAAGTTTACAAGAAAATTTCCTGTTTGAAAAATAAAATTCTGAATATCTATAACTAGACCAAACGACATAAATAAACGTTATAACTTTCACAAGAAAACTTAAATCAACCACACAACACGCATTTTTATTTATACATATGTGTTATTAAAATATAAGAAATAAAATCAGAAACAATCCTACGTTAGAAATTTATTGGAATAGATTGAATGAAATGACGGTTGATTAGTTTTTGAACTGAAAATTAAGCATTATTCGTACTTAAGATGTTCTTCTTTATCGACTTTTTAATCAAATGCTAAATTTAGTTTAGTGTAAACGTAGACACCTGATATATGTTCAAACAAAAACGGGCGGGATGTAGTTAAGCGTGTGACATTATAAAATATTTTTAAATTAAATATAATTAAAACACAATAAATATTTGTAATTTAAACATATGTTAGCCGTGGCCCATTCCATTTCTCAAAAATGCCGATAAAATTGAAATTTTGACGTTTCTCGCTGAAATATTATATTTTGTTTTGCTTCATTTTCTATCACAAAAATTAAATTACGATAAAATAATTATTGAAAAGCAAATATTATTTGAATTTCAAGTTTCAACACAATCTGTCAAAATTTACTCAAGTAGGATAGCGCAGAGTAAATTTAAATTTTTTAGTCGATTTGCAGATTCAATTTCATCGAGAAATGGGCCACAGCCGTTATATAACATATATAACAAAAGCGAGAAGTAATATTTTTGACAGCCAAAACAAGCAAAATAATTCAAAAACCTTCATTTAATGTTCAACGATTTAATTTACTATAGATAAAATTTAGTTCTAACTTCATAAACTCTATTAACATATGTAAGTAAATGTGGGTCGCTTTTTGACCATTTTATAATATATGCATGCAATAATTTATTGAAAACCAATTCAATTATTTTTGTTGCATATTTGTATTACAACAAAAACGCAAATATTTGCGTTTAGGCGTTTCTTGGATTGGGTAATTTTTAGATAAAATCAAAATTACTTATTTTAAACAACATTCAAAAATGTTTTTTTTTTCATTATTCGTCGTTTAAATTCTATGCTTTTCTAAACGTTATTTAAACTCGTTACTTAATCTAACTAAATCAGTCTAACAGATCGGCATTTTATATGTTTCAAAGAACAGTTTAAAATGTTGGATGTTGGACAAATTTCGCTGTATTTTGTATTGTAAAATTGTGTTGGTTTTTATTTTCATCAACAACTGACACATATTATGCTACTTCACTTAATTAAGGCCCTAACATTCGAAACGAAGTTAGTAAATAAAACTTTTAAGAAACGCTAGCAACTTTTAAGAAACTAAAGTCATTCAGTTTTTTCGTTATACTTTGAGTTCTTGTAGAAATCTCTAATAATTAAAAAATGTTTGCGTAACAACAAGTGGTTTTCATTATGTTATTAAGCTTCAAGCTGTGCAAAACCCCCTTTGCATAAGCCTTGTTCATTTTTTAGCATAGACAAAATCGTGAACTTGTAGAACGTCATCTTTAAATATAAAGATATAAAAAAAATATAAAAAAAATTCAAAAAAATTTAATCAAAAACACTAATCCAAGTTTTTGCATATGGCAATGTTCATTGCTTTTTGCATATGGCGTCAATCAAGCGAGCTATGAAGAATTTTTGAGCTCTGGTTTTACTTTGTCGCTTTATTTTGTCACTGATAACATTAGTTTACCAATTTTAATTTGTTTTTATCTCCCTGACTAAAACCCAACTTTTCTTGTGGATTTTGATCTGCTGAACACGAATTTTTTATGATTGGCTCTTGTTTTTAAGATATTCGCGATAAACCAATTATTTCAGTGAAAAAAAAAGTTATTCCGGTTTTTGGATTGCATATTTTACAAACCAAACAAATTCAATATATTAATGAAAGAAGCACATAGTGCTAACAAACATTTTGAGCTATTTTAGTAAAAATCCATTATGGATTCTGGAAGCTACATTTTCGTAAAAAGTTGTAAAAAAAATCAAAAATTTGCGTTCCTAAAAATTTTTTCCATATTTAACGCCATAAATTTTGAACAAACAATGATTGTAAATTTTATTATTTTCTTGGATCTCATGGTATATTAATATCCCTTTCTTTTAAGTGAAAAACATGAATTTTGAAGCAGGTTGCACCAAGTTATTCAGGTTTTCCCAAAAAAGGCAAAACTAAAAATTTGTAAAATAAAAATTTTTACTAAGAATAATTTAAATTCTGCAACATAATTGATTTATATTTAAGTTATTAAACAGATTTTCGAATAAAAACTGCGAGCTATTTTGAGTTTTCCTTATTTCAACCGCGTTTATATATTTTTTTATTTCGTTTTGTGCCGCATCGTAAATAATATTTTACAAGTTCAGTCGTCCTCAAACATCAGTTCAGAATTCTTTTAAAATAGTAAAGTGTAAAGTTAAACCTATATAAATGGTTTCTCAAGAAGTTTCAAGTGTAAAAACAGTCCAAATTCATTTTGTTTTATTTATGGAATTTGCATAATACATCCCGCTAAAAAATCACTCCATATTTAAGAATTGCATACCTTCATTACTTTGGCATAAAAAAAATTAAAAAAACAAAAAAAAAAAAAAATTAAAAAAAAAACAAAAAACAAAAAAAACAAAAATTAAATAAAAAAGGGTTAAGAAACCCTGAAAATAAAATCTTTAAAAAAAAAAAAAGCGCACTGAAAAGGAAAAAATAAAATAAAAAAATTAAAAGAGAAATTAAAAAAAAAATTAAAAAAAAACAATAAACAAAAAAAACAACAAACAAAAATTAAATAAAAAGGGTTAAGAAACCCTGAAAATAAAATCTTTTAAAAAAAAAACAAAAAAAAACAAAAACAAAAAGCGCACTGTAAAGGAAAAAATAAAATAAAAATATTCGAATAAAATAATGCAAGATAGTTTCGAATAGGATTAGCACACTTAAAAGTAAAATAAAATGGTTTAGCCAAAAGTTATCTTTTAAGTTATCTCGGGCCGCATATTGATGCAAGACCTTAGTGGTCGCATAGGGGTCTTAAATAAAGTAAAGGTCACAACACATTTTGAACAAAAAAGATTTTAAACGAGTGTGTTTTTATATCGTTGTTATGCATATTTTATATTCTCTAAATAAAGTACTCTCAGATGTTCCTTGTTCTCACACCCGTAGAACAAACAAGACCCCTATGCGACCACTAAGGTTTTGCATCAATATGCGGCCCGAGTTATCTTTTGGCTCAACCATTCCTGAATTTTTATTTTATTTTTTACTTTTGCTATTCCTATTCGAAACTCTCCTGCATTATTTTTTTCGAATATTTTTATTTTATTTTTTCCTTTTCAGTGCGCTTTTTGTTTTTTTTAAAGATTTTATTTTCAGGGTTTCTTAACCCTTTTTATTTAATTTTTGTTTTTTTTGTTTTTCTTTATTTTTTTTTTTTAATTTTTTTTTCAGTTAACACAAAAAAAAATTATTAAATGGATGTTCCCTTAGTGTCATATTTGACATTTGAAAGGTTTTTGCACTATACAATATGGTCGCCGGTCCAAAATAGCGGCAATTATTTTTTTTTTTTTTTAAAATTTTATTTTACTAAATATATATTCAATAATACATTAAATCTTAATTAATACAGATTTACATAAAAATCATAATAGTGAATACCAAAAAAGTTAATTAAAATGTTGAACAATAACAAAAAGACTCTAAAAATACAAAAAGCCGACATAAGATGGTAAAATACTAGGAACATTTAGAAGTGCGTAAAGCGCTTATTGCAAATGTTCCGACATAGAAGAAGTTGAATAAATTATAACTACCAACTTGCGTGAGGTGCATTATTGGTTATGAAACTAGCGAAAATATTCTAGATATATAATTGAAATATAGGATTGTAGGTTAATAGATATAAAAATAATTGAAAAAAGAAGAGTTGATAACATAATATAAAAGAAAAAGAACAAGAGAGAAACGAAGTATTGAAGTATGCAGAAAAATAAAGTTATAAATTGCAATTTTAAGCCTATGTAAAACTTATTACTAAAAATACAGAAAAATACAAGTTCTCTTAGAATTTTTTTTTCGACCAGGGGTCTTCACAGGGTGCCACTCAATTTTTTGTTATTTTGTGATGTGAGTGCATTTTGACGAGCGGTTGTAGAAAAACTACTCAATCGATTTTCATAAATGATATGTCGTTGAATAGGTATTAGAACAAAGTTTTATAATATTTTAAAAAGATCATTTAATAATAAAGTATTTGATATTTAACATAAAAAAAAAATCTCTTAGTTTATAACGCCATTTTTATAATTTTCCTTCAGAACAAAAAAATCTGATTCCCGACAGTCATATGCACAACGAATTTTATCTTTAAAACAAAAAATTTCGCTCGTCCTAAACTTTCACAAGTAGTTAGATATAAAATAAGCTTCAATTTAATTAAAAAAAAAAAAGTGTAGCGCCATCTTTTGTTCAATTACACCGTTTTTTTCTTATGTTACGCCGTTAAAAATTATTTCAAAAAATTAACAGTGTACATTTTTAAAAACTTTGTTCTAATACCTATTCAACGACATATCATTTATGAAAATCGATTGAGTAGTTTTTCTACAATCGCTCGTCAAAATGCACTCACATCACAAAATAACAAAAAATTGAGGAGCACCCTGTGAAAACCCCTGGTCGAAAAAAAAAATTCTAAGAGAACTTGTATTTTTTATTTATGAAAGACTACCGATAAACAAAAAAAATTCAAAATTAAAAGGAGTCAAGTCAAAATTTCCCAAAAATTTGCTGAACTTGCGTGAAATTGCTAAAAATTATAATTATTATATTTATAATTATAATAAAAATTAAAATAAAATTATAATTATAATTAATTAATATAATCAATAATAATTAATATATTAATAAATAATTAATATAATAATTAATAATCAATAAATATAATTAAAAAAAATTATAATTATAATTATAATAAAAATTTATTTATTGATTTATTTAATTTTTTTTTTTTATTAAAATTAAATTAAAACATTAAAAAAATATATAAAATTTTGTATGCTACTCAGTAAAATAAAATTATTTTATTAATATTTTTGGAAATTTTTGAGGATAAATTTTTATTATAATTTGATAAATCACAATCATAATTGAAAAAAAAAAGTTAAAAACAATAGAAAAATATTAATTTACAGCTTAAAACCAAATTATATTACTTGCAGGAGTTTTTTACAATTTTCCGACTAAATAAATTTTTTTTATTATTTTAAATATCAAATTTGACATTAAAGTCACCAAAAAAATTAAAACATGTATTATTTATTATTAATGATGGGCGTTTATGATATTTATAAATATCATAAAACTGATCTAGTTTAATACCATGTACTGTCTTTTATTGTTTTTATTCTGCTTACCGTCGTAAGTTAAATGAAAACAATTATAAGCCTTAGATCTTGATCTTGATCTTATAAGCCTTAGATCTTGATAGCCTTGATCTAAGGCTTATAATTGTTTTCATTTAACTTACGACGGTAAGCAAAATAAAAACAATAATAGACAGTACATGTATTATTTAATTGTACTTAAATTTTTCAAATTTTTTTATCAGAATTTTTTTTTTTGCTGTTTTCCGAGAAAATAGAAAATTTTTCTTAAATATAAATATCAAATTTGAGGTCAGTGACCAAAAAAACACGACAAAATTACCCGCACCAACTGAAGCGGAGTAAACTCGCATTAAAAATTTATACATTCATCTATACAACATTTAAATTTTAAATAAAAAATTTAAATTTTTTAATCGGAAATTTTTTTTTCGCCATTTTCCGGGAAAATAGAAAATTTTTCTTCATTATAAATATTAAATTTGAGATCAGAGACCAAAAAAACTAGTAGGGTAGGGTGTGACCATAGCGGCCACGCCAAGAACTTCCCGTTAAGTTAAATAGGTAACATAAAGATATTTTCTTAAAACTTTAATAAATTGAAATTCTGTTTCTAAGACTTGCAATTAATCGTCATATTTTCATCTTTTGGTTACACTGGAAAGAAGATTTTCATTGCACCATATATTTAAAAAAACTAACGGTGGAGTCAACTTAAAGTCTACTTTGTCAACGTTGCTAAAATTTTTTCGATTTTTATCATACAATAACACCATTTTTAGGGTTTCGTACTTTGAAAAAGTAAAAACGGTACCCTATTGGTGAGACTTCGGTGTCCGTCCGAATTTCTACATAATCGATTTTCTCAAAAACTATAAGTGCTATCAACTTGAAATTTTTTACAGTTATTCAATGTATTTGACCACGCCTACTGACAATAAGAAAATTTTGAATATTATTTTTTATCAATATTTTATGGACATTGATAAGGAGATAGTAAAACAAAAGTTTGTTTTAAGGAATCGAGTTTGGTTTAAAAAAATCAAAAAAAATCCAATTCAAAAAAAATCCAAAAATCCAATCCTTTGTTGTTATAATTTCAAATGTTCATTGGAGGGGGTTGAGAGTAAAAATTACGAAAACAAATTATTTTTGGTCATGTCAAGTGGGGGGTATCATATGATATGATGTTATTTTTTTTCTGGTCTAAAACAGCTTTTTTTCTAATTTTCGAAAGCACAGTAAACGACTTAAACGACTATAAACATTACAAAAACCTTATGCTCTAAGTTTCAACAAAATTAAATGTCAAGACTGAGAAGTATAAAAAAACAGTTGTTCAACGAACCACAGACATCCTCCCCGAATCCTTTGCCAAATTTTGAAAATAGCTGATTCAAAATAGCACATTTTCCATATTCAAATAAAACCGGATGCGTTTGCGGCTCATTTTAATTCAAAAGTTTCATCAAGTTTTCATGCGTTTGAGTAATGAAAATAACGATTATTTTTCAAATTTTCCTAAAAAAACTCAAAAAGTAAGATAGCAATTGTTTATACAAATGGCATTATACAAATGTCATTATAAATGGCTGACATGATGAAAAACAAAATGGGAGGTAAATGATCTTGATAGCATTATTTATTCTAGTAATATTTGCAAGAGATGATATTCAGTTTTTTGGAAACCCCTAAAAAATAAATGTACTGATTTCATTAGAAAAAGACTGGGCTGTAGGTTACACCAAGATATATCGATTGTGACCATTGAAGTTGAAATCGGATCATCCGTTGTTGAGAGAGCGTTGGACAAATGTTTGTCCACATACGATGATACACACGCACATACCCACACACACTACATACTGCCAGCTAAAAATAGCCTAAACAGCTTCAGGTGGTCTTGAAACGTAAAGATATTATAAAAATTTCGATTTCAAAAATCGACCCAAAAACAATAACTTCTCATATCGGAAAGTTAATAAACAGTTGACCAGGCAATCTCCTCTCGAACCTCTGACCTTTTTGTCAAATTTAGAAAATAACTCAGGTTTTTGATATTCAAGTAAACCCGGATGCGGTTGCAGCTCATTTACATACAAAAGTTTCATCCAGATATCATTCGTTTGCATAAAGAAAATAACACGTAGTATTTTCACATTTTGTTAAAAATCTCAAAAACTAAGATAGCAATTGTTTATACAAATGTCATTATAAATGTCTGACATGCTGACAAGCAATATAGAAGCTTCATGACCTTGATAGCATTATTTATTAATCTCATGATATTTGCAAGAGACGATTTTCAGTTTTTTGGAAAACACTAAAAAACAAACGATATAATTTCGCTAGAAAAGGACTGGGCTCTAAGTTACGACAAGATACATCGATTGCGACCATTTTCGTTAAAATCGACCCATCCGTTGTTGAGAAATCGTTGGGCAAAAATTCTCCACACGGCGATATACACACACACACACACACACACACACACACACACACACACACACACATACAGACTGCCAGCCTAAAATAGTCTAAACAGCTTCAGGAGGTCATGAAACGTAAAGATATCAAAAAAATGCCGATTTCGAAAATCGATCCAAAAACAATAACTTCCCATATCGGGAAGTTAAAAAACACTTAAACGATATATTGCATGGTTTTGCAATCATAATTTTCCAAATAATTTTCACAGTTTTCCAATACTTTTTAAAGATTTTTACTTTATGAGTGAAAATTCATTGCCAGCGTACTTAAAAACATTGAAAATGATATGCAACTCGTAATAATACTCTAAAATTGGAAGTTCGGAGAAATTTTCTCGATTTTCCGCTTTTCACGTTATTACTTTGGAAAACTGACGCCGGATTCGTAATCAGCGACCAAAACAACATCAAGCAACATATTTTCAGGCTAAAAACGTGTTATTTAAAAAATTATAAATCGACAAAAATATTTTAGTTGGATAAAAGGCATATTAAGGGGTAGTAAAATAAGGGAGGTTGACCACCAACTTTTTATGACCGACGAATGATCCTGAGGGTATAAATAACACGTTACAAAAGAAAATTTTCGATTTAAAAATGTAGTTTTCATTATAATTAATTCTCCCCGTTACAGACCGTACTAATATATAGAATTCAAAAATTTCATTTTTTTTTCAAAATTCTAAAAATATTGCTATAATTATAACAAAATCAAAAATTAAAACTTTTTCCAAAATTCTAAAATTATTGCAAAAATTATTACAAAATCAAAAATACAAACCTTTTCAAAATTCCAAAAATATTTCAAAAACTATAACAAATTCAAAAATTTCCATGTCCAATTTCATTTTCAATTACATTTACGTCATAAAAACAGCTACATTTTTTCCCAAAAAATTGGCTAAAAAAATAAATGAAATCATTTTTTGACACACTTGACATTATTTTTTTGACAAACTTATAATGCCATAATTCTCAATAATAATAATAAAATTTCGTGTAATATAAATAATTAATTTTATTTTTTTCCAAAAAGTAGGGTAAAAAAATAATAAAAATCTTTCTTTTGACACACTTGACAACATTTTTTTGACAAATTTATAATACCATAATCCTCTATAATAATAATAAAATTGTATGTCATACAAATATATTTCATGTCATACAAAATAGTAATTTTTTTTTCCAAAAAATGGTAAAAAAATCAATAAAAATCTTTCTTTTGAACATTTTTTGACAAACTTGACAACATTTTTTGGTCAAACTTATAAAACCATAATTCTTTATAATAATAATAAAATTTCATGTCAAACAAATAATTAATTTTATTTTTTTCCAAAAAATTTGGTAAAAAAATAAATAAAAATCTTTATTTTGACACACTTGGCCACATTTTTTTGACAAACTTATAATGCAATAATCTAGATTTTGGTCTCACATACCAATCCCGACCATCAAGATTTCTCCAAATTCAATGTTCCTACTCGTAATCACTTAAAATGAACGTTTTTTAAGCAAAAAATATACAAATATCCTTGTTTTGACACACTTGACGATTTTTTGACACACTTCCGGTACAGTAATCGAACACACCGTCCTTTTCGCTCTTCCCATTGAGTAAACCTATTTTCAGAAAAAAAAGTTTTTGAGATCGGTCCAGCGGTTTTCTAAATTCGTAGGTTATGACGGCCGGCTGGCAGACCGACACATTTTTTTTTTGCTTTTTTAGAATCAGTAGGTCCTAAAACGTCGAGAAATGCCAAAAAAGTGGGAGTAAGAATTTCACTTTTGGCTCATCAATGCAATACTTAGGTCTTTCAGACCGAAATAATATTTTAATTCATTTTGACACATAATAATGCAAAGCCTACTACAATTTCTACAATTTGAATTTTCCATTCTTTCCTTATTTTGTTGTTTTTATTTAACCATAATTTAATATTTTATATATGCGTTGACGCATTAAAATTACTTTTTTCTGTGACGGGAAAAAAGTTTAACATTTTACTTCTGCTGACAGGTGCAAAAATGCTACTTTTCATAAAATACTTTTTTCCCCGGGAAAAAAGTATGTACTTTTTTCCCGGATAGATAAAAATATATATATAAATACATATATACACATAAATGATAAATATTATGAATATTTATGAACATTTATGACTATTTTAATGTTAATGAAAAGTTATACCGTTTTCTTCTTGATGTTAATAACTGGTTTTGACAAATAAAATGAAACTTAATTTTAAGTTTTTATTCAAGAAAAATTCGTATGGTGTGGTGAATATACATATTGTAATTTTTGTTTAATATTATTTTTTCAATAATTATATTAATATTTGTCCAGTCACAGAAAAAAATAGTGTATTATACACGGGAAAAATTGTAGATTTTAGCTCTCGGTTTTTTGTCTCCCTCCGCTTCGCGTCGGGAGACAACACAACCTCGAGCTAAAATCTACTACTTTTTTCCCTTGTATAATAAATAACTATAATCCGTAAAACTATATCATATATATATCAAACTAAAGAAAAACATGAAATTATGTCGACATTTCGCAACAATAAATTATTAAACAATTGAATTTAAATTTAAATTTAAATCAATTAAATTTTATTTTTATTTTGTTATAACATATTAATATTTGAATGATTTATAAATAAATAGAGAAATTAAATAATCGATTAAGTGTTTGTAAGTTTTGTATTTGAGTCGAGAATGAGTT
This sequence comes from Diogma glabrata, assembly GCA_963693315.1. NCBI lineage: Eukaryota > Metazoa > Arthropoda > Insecta > Diptera > Cylindrotomidae > Diogma > Diogma glabrata. The sequence continues at coordinate 406,655,639 of OY856187.1, read as the reverse complement.
ATAACTTACAATTACAAAAATCATATAAAATCAATTTTCGATCATAAAATGTGGCATATTAATTAAAAGCCAAAAGGTGAAATATTATAATTTGATATTCGATAGTTTGAGGGTTCGTTTTTTCCATTATGTACATTCGAAATTTTATGCGAAATTAAATTAATACACAAAAAATATCCTATTAAATTTTCATTAATGGAAGGTAATGTACAATTAATTAAGGTCAAATATATTATTTCAATATTCTCAAAACAAAATTAAATTAAACAATCTTCCAGGAAATAATTTTGGTGGACATAAAGTAATATCTCATGCGTTTGATCATCAAAGCTTAGAGTTTTACTTTCGATTTTCGAAACATGGCGTCAAATAAGTTATAATTATTACGGAGGTTTCGTGCAATTTTATTTATAACTTAACCATAAACAAAAACAATTTTTTTCTTTCACTTAATTGAAATGGATTGCTTCCAAACTGCTGTTTATAATCTATAAAGAATAAAACTTCGATTTAATTTTATTTATAGTTATTTAATAAATAAGTTTTATTGTTTTATTTTAAGAGAAAAAGTACTTTATATGTAAATTGAATCACGTTTAGTTATGTAACAGAGTATTTGTTTATAGTAAATAGATCTAATATATTATTTTATTTTCACTATTATGTATCGTTTAAGGATTTAATTAATTAAATTATTTTTGCAATACTAGAATCAATTTACGAAAACGGTTTTTAAAAACGTTTGATTTGTTTCGTAAGTTCTAAAAATTAAAATTGTTACGCTCTATAAAGGATCAAAGATCAAAGCTTAGGATTCGTTTCGTTTTCTACAAATTAATTTTGATTTTAATTAGCAATTTTGATAAATTTAACTGTTTTTGACTATATCAAATGATATAATATATGTCATAGAAGGGCTCACATACTTACGAAAAAGAATTTAAAAGTTGAGCTTCTCATACATCACCGTGTGAACCAACCAACATAAATCAAATTCTGTCTAATCAATATGCCAATATATGCATACAAGTGATATATGGTACAATGTGGTTCGAGCTTGAAAAACAGTACTGTACGTTTATAGAACTATCGATGTCAAAAACGATGTCAACTTCAAGCAACCGAAATTGGACAACACGAGAGTTTATATAGAGATCCAGCACGAGGGATAGTTCCATATATCTTCGTCAAAACGTAAAAAAGCATGGTAAATTATTTAACACAGGTTAATTCATAACTATTTCAGGCAGTGCTTGCTCAAGTATAAACATGAAGACAACACATAACTCAACCGTTTGGGTAGAACGGAATCTGCGGAAGATGTATTGATGTAGTGCGTGCGGCTTATTTGATAAACATGCATGAAATCCAATAACTCCACAGAAGAGGAGGATAATGTCAACTTCACAAAATTCGGGTCAATAAAACTCGTATTCTAAATAACGGATATTGCCAATTTGTGCCCTTGGTTCAGATTAGGGTTTCTCATTTCCCGTAGAAATTCAAATCCCGGAAAGCCGGTACAAAAAATGTTAAATTCCCGAGATCTCTGGAGATCCCGGGAAACGCTAAAAAGCTAGATTTTTCTAATTGGGTGGTAGAAAAATGTGTAAAATTAAAACAACACAAAAAATGCGCTATTGATTTTTAAATTTCCATTATTTTTAATGAGAAAAACTACGTGACAGTTGTGATTGCCTTTGTTTAGTTTAAGTTAGAGAGAAACCGTTCTGTAGAATTTGGTCGTTAGGGGCTTATCTAGTCGGTTCTCACATGCATTCTTGGGGAGCGCTCGCGAGCGTGAGAATTCAAGAGTAGACTTGGATGACATAGGACATTTGTATCATATTTTGGTTGTTTTTTTTTGTCAGCAAACAAATCTTGACTTGGAAATCTCTTATCATTTTGAAAAATAAGTAAATAAACAAATACTTTAAATAAATAAATATATTTTATTTTCAAAATAAATAAATAAAAACAATAATTTTTGAAATTTAAATAAATGGATTTTGTTGAATAAAATAGTTTTGTTTAGAATAATAAATAAATAGTTTTAGGAGAATTAATTAAATAAAATTTTATTAATAAAAATTTACATCAAGATATAAATCTAAAATATATTTTTCAAATAAATAGATTTAAATAATTTTAAGAATAAAGTAATTAAACCAAAAATTTCTTTATTGGATTTTCTTAAATTTTTTAAGGTCTAATGGATAAATTTTCGAAAGAATATTAGGAATACGTTAATAATTAAATTAAAATTAAATAATTAAATATTTTTGTTTTCTTTTTTTAAAATAAATAAATATTTGGGCTAAAGAATGTATCACCCAATAATTAATCAAATAAATAAATCCATAAATAAATTTATTTCTTTTAAATATATAAAAGATTAATAATTTATTCTAGGGGTGATATCATAATACATAGATATTAACAATTAATAAAAATAAAAATTATTATTAGATAATAAATATAATTTTAGAAGTAAAAATTATTTAAGTAATTTTAGTATATGTATGTATAGCCATATTTTTTTCATACATCAGGTTTTCTGTTTTTGGTTCCTTTCGACGTAACTTCGGTTTGTTTTTCTCTTATATCGTCAAAGCAATTTTTGTAGAGAGTCGTGATTGGCGATTGTCATAGTCCCTTCTTCTAGGATAAACAACGGATAATGATGTAGCCTCCATCATTGTCCTAGTTTCCCCTAGTTTTGTAACGGCGGACTACTTAAGATTTTACTCTGAAAATAATAATTTTCAAACTCAATTATAATTTTATTAATTTTCTTAAATTGTAGTAAATGTAGCTACATTTTTCTGTACTACTGTTGATGGTTTAGTTACGTCATCAATTTCAAATCAATAAACATATTTACTATTGCTGGAGGAGGAAAACTGAAAACCGACGGTATGATATAAAAATACGATTATTGAAACAAATTAAGTTAGTATAATTTTGAAACTCAATCAATTAATATATATTTGATATTATTATATTAGTTGTGTTGTGTTAGGTTCAGTATAATTTTTTAGAATCATTAAATGATGTAACTTAAAAAATAATTAAAGTCAGTCATGACTGAATTGTGATGTAGCTTGCTTTTGAGTAGGTTTAATGTTGATAATTATTTTAAAATAAAAATGTTGTTTTAAAAACTAAAGAAAGAAAATAAATTTGCTTTTCGTTTTAATTATTGTGTTAATATTGTGAAGGTTTTGTTTTATGCTAAACACAAAACTGTCTAAATATATTTGTAGAATTGATCATCAAGTCGAACTATGAAGTTTCGTGCAGTGATATTATTATGTATTGCTTTTTTTGTGGAGGAACGGATTATTTTCTGTTTGATATAATCAAACCTTTAATTAACCATCAGAATAAACGAAGATGTGAAATAAAACAATATTGAAGAAACAAATTAACGTAAGCTATTTATGTTTTAATATGTATAATTGTTCTTTTTGATTCTATTTTTAACTAAAGTATTCTTTTTGTTAGTAAATGATAGTTTAATATCTTTTTGTGTTTCTGTGATATAAGAGATTTCCAAGTGATTGTTTGTTTGTGTGTAAGTTCATTGGTTCAGTTTTCATAGTAGTTTTGAGCTATCCGGTATAAATTAAAATAATAGTTTCAATAAAAGTTCAACTTTCGTTACATGGCGCCGAAACAGGAACCCTTTAATTTGAATTATAATTTTGGTGTTTCGATGCGTTACATGGCGCTTCGAAACGAAGGACCGTTAGCTTTTATAGCTTTGATAGCAATTACCGTAATTACGGTAAATTGTGTAATTAATGATGAGTCATATTTTTTGGCGCAAACACTTTTTTGGTGAAATTTTGATAAAACCAGTTTTGGTGATTAATTTGGTTGTTTTTTTTGTCAACACACAAATCTTGACTTGGAAATCTTTATCTATATTAAATAAAAATAAATAAATAGAAACAACAATTTTTGAAATTTAAATAAATAAAATTTATTAAATAGAATATATTTTTTTAAAATAGTTTTAGGAATAAATAATTTAAACAAAAATTTCTTGGTTAAATTTTCTTAAATAAATACATAATTTTGGAAGATACAACTAAATAATTTTTTTAAATAGAATTTGTTTTTTTTAAATAGATTTAAATAATTTTAGGAATAAATAAATTAATTAAACAAAAATTTCTTGGTTAAATTTTCTTAAATAAAAATAAATTTGGAAGATATAACTAAACAATTTTTTTAAATAGAAAATGTTTTTTTAAAATAGATTTAAATAATTTTAGGAATAAGTTAATTATCCAAAAATTTCTTTATTGAATTTTCTTAAATTTTTGAAGGTCTAATAGACAAATTTTCTAAAAATATTAGGAATAAGTTGATTAAACAAAAAATTTCTTTATTGAATTTTCTTAGATTTTTGAAGGTCTAATAGAGTTAAGTTAAGTTGATTAAACAAATATCTTTTTAAATAAATACCATTCAAAATTTTTTTGAATAAAATAAATATAAAATAAATTTAAAAATATAAAAATAATTTAAATAATTCTAATAGCCATATTTTTATATACAGCAGGTTTTCTGTTTCTGTTTCCTTTTTGACGTGCATTCTTATATCGTCATTCAGTAATAAATAATTTATATAATCAAAACAATTTTTTGTAGCAAGTCGCGATCTGCGATTATCATAGTCCTTTCTTCTAGGATAAACAACGGATAGGGATGTTAGTTCTATTATCACTATTCTAGTTTCCCCTAGTGTTGTAACGGCGGACTATTTGACTATTTCAATTTTTACTCTGAAAATAATAGTTTTCAAACTCAATCATAATTTTATTAAATTTTCTTAAATTGTGGTAAACGTAGATACATTTTTCTGTGCTACTGTTGAGACGGTTTAGTTAAGTTTCAATTTCAGTTAATAAACATGTTTGGATGATTTTTTTTAACTTGAAATTGTTTATTATTGCTAGAAGGGGAAACATAAAATCTAGAATGAGATGATATAAAAAGATTAAATTGTTTAAATCAACAGATCAGTTTATATTTAAAAGTCGATTTGATATTATACATTATGTTAGTTGTTTTGATTAGTATAATTTTTTAAACTCAAAAGTTATAGTTTAAATTTAAATCATGCATGAAGAAAATAAAAATAAATAAAATAAATAGAAAAAAATGTAAATGTTTCTTTTTTTATAGAAAATTAAATTTGTGTTCCTGGTGATGTCAAGGTTTTTTATTTATTTGCTTGGTTCAATGTGATGAAATGTGATAAAAAAACTTATTTATACATCGATTAAAAAAAAGTTAAAAGTAAAAAAAAGCAAATTATAAATTAAAAAGTGTGGTGATTATCTTCATTGGTCTGAATATTTTATGGCAACTGCATTTCTGGCAGCAAAACGTAGTATACATCCAACAACACAAATTGGTGCCGTAATCGTAAACAACGATAATTAAATTGTGGGAATTTGTTATAATGGATTTCCAATTGGCTGCAGTGATGATGAATTTCCATGGAGAAAAGAATTGAATACATTAAACAATAAACATTTATACGTGGTGCTTGCAGAAGTGAATGCGATTTTAAATAAAAATGGTTCGTGTATCGAAGGAAGCACAATCTATGTAGCACTGTTTCCATGTAATGAGTGTGTTAAATATATTATACAATCAGCAAATAATAAAGGGTCAATCAAACAAGGTAAACGAAGACGTAAAATAAAACATAAAGACAACATTCATCAGGAATATTAATGTAAGCTTTTTATTAAATTTTACTTTGTATAATTAATTTTTTTTGATTTTGTTAAAACTATTTCCATGTTTGGAAATTCAAAGTTATTATTCTGTGATATTTACAAGTGTAAGATTATTTGTTTGTGCTAACTTCAGTGTTTCAGTTTCATAGTAGTTTTTCAGCTATCCGGTGTAAATTAAAATTATAGTTTCAATAATAGTTCAAATTTCGTTACAAATTAAATAAAAAAGAAATAAAACAAAAATAAATTCATAATACTAATTTTTCCAATGGCGCCATCACTCAATTTTGTCCGAATTTTCGTGACGAAACATCCTGCCGCAGAAAACGCTCTTTCCGATTCAATTGATGTCGGTGTGATAGTCATTAGTGCATTGTATAATCTAAATTATTTGTACTCTGGTTAATTGCTTCAAAAATTACCAATTCTTTTGTGATGTTTTTAACGTCATATGATACATGTTCTGTGATACAAACATATCAAAATCACAATAACAACGGTACTTCTCAGCACCATAAGACAAAAATTCTTGAACCCTCAGTCCGTGTTTTACAATTGAACATTGAAAGCATTAGCAAGTCAAAAGCTGAACACTTAGAAAGAGTATTAAATTTATTATTTCGATATCAACGTTGTAATTCCGGCAGGAACCGCATGCAACAGATGAAGTGCAACTTACCTCTAGAGGAAAAATTGTTGGTTATAAACTAATTAGTGCTACCCAAGTAGGTTTTGCCAGACATTGACGTACGGCCAAGCACTGGTCCATCAATGGTTAACAGTACTTGGCTATTGTTACTGGGCCAATACAAGAACCAATCATCGGCCGATCTATGGTTTACAGAAAATAGCCAGTATATTGTTACCTTTGAATGGCCAAGCACTGGCCCATGAATGGTAAATATTACTTGGCTATTGTTATTGGGCCAGTACTGTAGCCATGAATTTGCTGACCTATGTCATTTTTTTTAAATTTCACTAGAGTATTATCCCTTTTAGAAATACATAGTTTGAAAAATTTCACATATAGTTTAGTTAATGCCTTGTCAGTTGAAAGACTATGGTAATAAAGAAAAGGTTGGTATATGTTTTAATCTATTTTCATTTCTATTTTATTTTAATTATTTTGTAAATATTTTATTTAAATTTATGTATAAAAAATATTATTTTATATTTACTCAGCCATTATTACTTAGCCATTCTTGCAACTGAATCAGTTGTATGGGGAGTTTTGAATTTTTTCCGTCATTTTTATTTTATTTTAAATTAGTTTGTATTTAATTTATTTAAATTTACATATGATAATAATGTATATTTCTTTTAACGGCCCAGTCATGGTTGCCAGTATTTGGCCCAAGAATGGCAACCATTTATTGTCCGAAGTTATCATCCAGTAAAACTATGTCAATGGCCCAGTCGTGGTTGCCAGTACTCGCCCATTGCTGCATTACTGGCTGCCAGTAATGGACCATTACTGGACCAGTTGTACAACCTTGTATGGGTATTTACTATCAAACATATGGATCTGGCACGTATATTAAGTCAGAAATCATGAACTGCACCCATTTACTTACACCAGACGGAGAACGATATGCATCTTATTATTGTTGATATACAGCGTGGCCAGCTGATACTCTACCATTATTTCACCACCCAGCAATATAGGTTGGTGACTTAAATAACCATCACAATCAGTGGTCCTACTCAAATAACAATACCAATGGTATACAACTAACTAACGGGACCAATCGACAACCTGTTCCTGGTATATGATACGAAAGACATGAAAACCTAATTAGATCTGCTAGATGGCCAATTTATTACAATCCCGACCTCTGTGTTTCCACAAAAAACCAATAACGCAACCCTATTCCAATATCTAGGGCTGTCTTACAAGGTTTTCCACGCTCTTAACATCAACCAGTAATTTTTGAGGTAGGTTTCCAAATCCTACACGTAAACTCTACTCCTCAACCTAGATGCAATTTTAACAAAACTGACTGGACTAAATATGGGTCGGAGTTGGATGCAGTGATTCACTAGATCCAACCCATTCCTAAAAATTACTGTAGGTTCGTAGGAGACATCATTTCAACTGCAAAGAAATGCATCCCAAGAGACTGCCGGTGAAGAATACATTCTCGGTTGGAGTAGAGAGAGCGATATATTTATTATTTGAGGGGCACCTTAGTTGTGGTGAGGCAGACGTGGTTGATGACATAATATACTCACTGGACACCGCGAGGAAACAAAAGCGGATTAACGCAGTTGAAAACATTGATTTTTCCCATTCTAGTAGGGCAGCTTGGAGTCTTCTTCGAAAGCTGGATGGCTCAAACTCAGATGAAATTGCAAATCACATTGTAAACATGTCTCGTTCCTCTATTAATCGCCTTCATAAGAGAACCAAAACCATTAAACATAAATTAAGAGAAATGAAGCTCAAGTTTTAGGTAGATTTCTCAGAAAAATCTACCAATTTTAAGTTTTATTGGTTTTAATTTGTTGTGTTTATGTGTGTCAAAAAAAAAACCATATAAAAAAAACCATGACACCATATGTGTCAAAAAAGCATTTTCCTAATTTTGAACGAAATTAATTACTAGAGAGGGAAAAGAAATAAAAACTACTCGATTTTCGAGTGAGAAAATTTTTAATATCTTTGGAAAAAGTAAAAAAACATGTTAATAAAAATTAGCGAGATCCCGGAATGAAATCCCGGGAAAACGGGATGAAAATTTACCCCCGGGAAAAACGGGATCCCGTTTGAGAAACCCTAGTTCAGATGATCCTGTTTCAACGCAAATGGTTTTGCTTTTGTTGTTTGACTCATAACGGTTATATAACGGTAGCCCGTTATAAATGGTTAAGACCAGTCCCATCAGAGACCTAATTTTAAATGACAAAATAACCTCTTTACAACTCTTCTGGATTCATCACGCGCTAGCGTGTAAAAAATTCTTTAAATTACTGTTACTGTATCACGGATTAAAACATAAGTTTAAAATGTGTACTTCATAGCGTGTTATTGATGTTCTATCTTTTTGACCAACAAAATACTTATCATAACTCTAACATTAAATTTTATGAATTCTATGATACCTTGCATGTGAAAATGGATATTAATATTGTGACAGACAGTTTCGTTATAATACAAAACAAATGTCTAGTCAAGACAAATTAAAGGTAAACAGGTCGTTCTAGTACATAATAGAAGCCACGATTGTATACAAAAGGGTGTCAATACGAGAAAAAAACGGTTCAGTAATGTTAGTCCAGCAGAAAAAAATTAAGGCATTAAAGAGAAACGTTTTTAGCTGTTTTAGATTTAGGAAATAATTTGGGATTAAAAGATATCATTACACAACCAAGTTTTAATAAATTAAAGTGTCTTGTTAAACTTAAAGAGGCTTGAAGCATCAGTCCAACAGAGAGCAATTAAATTTATCGGTAACTTTAATTTTACTAATGAACTTGATTCCTTGCAGCATACAAGAAATGTGCTGATTTGACAATTTTTTCATTGTGAAATAATGTACATACTTCTCAAAGGATCAAATCGGGTATGACTGAGCCTGCAAACCTCTCGCATCATACCAGAGTTAAAGTAGCAGCCCATCCGTGTGCGGTTCAAATAACAAAGTGTATAACTGTAGCATTTCAGCGCGATTTTTTTAACAGTCTCGCATCTGTGAGATCCTTTTCCTGCGTAGGTTTTCTCTGGAAATTTTAATCCTCAAAATATTACAGGCAAAGTTAATAAAATTCTCAGAGAATTTTAATTAAGATTATTTATTCCTGTCAGCATGGTATCTACATATATCAAGAAACGTTAATTTGTAATTGTTTTTAATTAACACTAACCATGGATAACCTTGAATTAATAACGGAAAAGTAAATCCATTGGTAAGTTAATGAACCAGAGATCAATTCGCACCGCAATGTTATGTTCTCTAAAACAATTTTGACCTTGACAATGGTAAAAACTATAAACAATAATTCTATCATGAGTGTAAGTACAACTTTTAAGGATTACGTAAAAAATCGCCTATAAGAATTGGAATGGAAAAACAGAAATTTTGCTCAAACCGATCACTTCAATCCGAAAACTTTAAATTTAAAATTTAAAGAATTTAAGCGAAATAAGTCAAAATACCAGGTTTGCTACCTTAAACAGGCCATAAATTGAAAACCAAAAATTTTACATTTGAAACCAAAGCTGGTGCTGGTGCTGTGGCTAAACCCGCTTACCAATTATGCTATAACTTGAGGTAGGGGATGGTTTTGGACCCACCTTTCAGTTTATATGCCATTCCCCAAGATTTGCGACAACTTTTTTTTTCGCTAAAAAAACAGGTAAGGGGTTAACCCATGCTTTTTTTGCAAAATTTTTGTCAAAAAAAAAATTGAAAAAATATGCTGGCGGTAATCTCTAGATGTCAATTTAAGCGAAATAAGTCAAAATACCCGGTTTGCTACCTTAAACCGGCCATAAATTGACAACCAAAAATTTTACATTTGAAACCAAAGCTGGTGCTGTGGCTAAACCCGCTTACCAATTATGCTATAACTTGAGGTAGGGGATTGTTTTGGACCCACCTTTCAGTTTATATGCCATTCCCCAAGATTTGCGACAACTTTTTTTTTCGCTAAAAAAACAGGTAAGGTGTTAACCCATGCTTTTTTTGCAAAATTTTTGTCAAAAAAAAAAATTGAAAAAATATGCTGGCGGTAATCTCTAGATGTCAATTTAAGCGAAATAAGTCAAAATACCCGGTTTGCTACCTTAAACCGGCCATAAATTGACAACCAAAAATTTTACATTTGAAACCAAAGCTGGTGCTGTGGCTAAACCCGCTTACCAATTATGCTATAACTTGAGGTAGGGGATTGTTTTGGACCCACCTTTCAGTTTATATGCCATTCCCCAAGATTTGCGACAACTTTTTTTTTCGCTAAAAAAACAGGTAAGGGGTTAACCCATGCTTTTTTTGCAAAATTTTTGTCAAAAAAAAAATTGAAAAAATATGCTGGCGGTAATCTCTAGATGACAATTTAAGCGAAATAAGTCAAAATACCCGGTTTGCTACCTTAAACCGGCCATAAATTGACAACCAAAAATTTTACATTTGAAACCAAAGCTGGTGCTGTGGCTAAACCCGCTTACCAATTATGCTATAACTTGAGGTAGGGGATTGTTTTGGACCCACCTTTCAGTTTATATGCCATTCCCCAAGATTTGCGACAACTTTTTTTTTCGCTAAAAAAACAGGTAAGGGGTTAACCCATGCTTTTTTTGCAAAATTTTTGTCAAAAAAAAAAATTGAAAAAATATGCTGGCGGTAATCTCTAGATGTCAATTTAAGCGAAATAAGTCAAAATACCCGGTTTGCTACCTTAAACCGGCCATAAATTGACAACCAAAAATTTTACATTTGAAACCAAAGCTGGTGCTGTGGCTAAACCCGCTTACCAATTATGCTATAACTTGAGGTAGGGGATTGTTTTGGACCCACCTTTCAGTTTATATGCCATTCCCCAAGATTTGCGACAACTTTTTTTTTCGCTAAAAAAACAGGTAAGGGGTTAACCCATGCTTTTTTTGCAAAATTTTGTCAAAAAAAAAAATTGAAAAAATATGCTGGCGGTAATCTCTAGATGTCAATTTAAGCGAAATAAGTCAAAATACCCGGTTTGCTACCTTAAACCGGCCATAAATTGACAACCAAAAATTTTACATTTGAAACCAAAGCTGGTGCTGTGGCTAAACCCGCTTACCAATTATGCTATAGCTTGAGGTAGGGGATTGTTTTGGACCCACCTTTCAGTTTATATGCCATTCCCCAAGATTTGCGACAACTTTTTTTTTCGCTAAAAAAACAGGTAAGGGGTTAACCCATGCTTTTTTTGCAAAATTTTTGTCAAAAAAAAAAGTTGAAAAAATATGCTGGCGGTAATCTCTAGATGTCAATTTAAGCGAAATAAGTCAAAATACCCGGTTTGCTACCTTAAACCGGCCATAAATTGACAACCAAAAATTTTACATTTGAAACCAAAGCTGGTGCTGTGGCTAAACCCGCTTACCAATTATGCTATAACTTGAGGTAGGGGATTGTATTGGACCCACCTTTCAGTTTATATGCCATTCCCCAAGATTTGCGACAACTTTTTTTTTCGCTAAAAAAACAGGTAAGGGGTTAACCCATGCTTTTTTTGCAAAATTTTGTCAAAAAAAAAAGTTGAAAAAATATGCTGGCGGTAATCTCTAGATGTCAATTTAAGCGAAATAAGTCAAAATACCCGGTTTGCTACCTTAAACCGGCCATAAATTGACAACCAAAAATTTTACATTTGAAACCAAAGCTGGTGCTGTGGCTAAACCCGCTTACCAATTATGCTATAACTTGAGGTAGGGGATTGTTTTGGACCCACCTTTCAGTTTATATGCCATTCCCCAAGATTTGCGACAACTTTTTTTTTCGCTAAAAAAACAGGTAAGGGGTTAACCCATGCTTTTTTGCAAAATTTTTGTCAAAAAAAAAATTGAAAAAATATGCTGGCGGTAATCTCTAGATGTCAATTTAAGCGAAATAAGTCAAAATACCAGGTTTGCTACCTTTAACAGGCCATAAATTGACAACCAAAAATTTTACATTTGAAACCAAAGCTGGTGCTGTGGCTAAACCCGCTTACCAATTATGCTATAACTTGAGGTAGGGGATTGTTTTGGACCCACCTTTCAGTTTATATGCCATTCCCCAAGATTTGCGACAACTTTTTTTTTCGCTAAAAAAAACAGGTAAGGGGTTAACCCATGCTTTTTTTGCAAAATTTTGTCAAAAAAAAAAATTGAAAAAATATGCTGGCGGTAATCTCTAGATGTCAATTTAAGCGAAATAAGTCAAAATACCCGGTTTGCTACCTTAAACCGGCCATAAATTGACAACCAAAAATTTTACATTTGAAACCAAAGCTGGTGCTGTGGCTAAACCCGCTTGCCAATTATGCTATAACTTGAGGTAGGGGATTGTTTTGGACCCACCTTTCAGTTTATATGCCATTCCCCAAGATTTGCGACAACTTTTTTTTTCGCTAAAAAACAGGTAAGGGGTTAACCCATGCTTTTTTTGCAAAATTTTTGTCAAAAAAAAAAATTGAAAAAATATGCTGGCGGTAATCTCTAGATGTCAATTTAAGCGAAATAAGTCAAAATACCCGGCTTGCTACCTTAAACCGGCCATAAATTGACAACCAAAAATTTTACATTTGAAACCAAAGCTGGTGCTGTGGCTAAACCCGCTTACCAATTATGCTATAACTTGAGGTAGGGGATTGTTTTGGACCCACCTTTCAGTTTATATGCCATTCCCCAAGATTTGCGACAACTTTTTTTTTCGCTAAAAAAACAGGTAAGGGGTTAGTTAACCCATGCTTTTTTTGCAAAATTTTTGTCAAAAAAAAAAATTGAAAAAATATGCTGGCGGTAATCTCTAGATGTCAATTTAAGCGAAATAAGTCAAAATACCCGGTTTGCTACCTTAAACCGGCCATAAATTGACAACCAAAAATTTTACATTTGAAACCAAAGCTGGTGCTGTGGCTAAACCCGCTTACCAATTATGCTATAACTTGAGGTAGGGGATTGTTTTGGACCCACCTTTCAGTTTATATGCCATTCCCCAAGATTTGCGACAACTTTTTTTTTCGCTAAAAAAACAGGTAAGGGGTTAACCCATGCTTTTTTTGCAAAATTTTTGTCAAAAAAAAAAATTGAAAAAATATGCTGGCGGTAATCTCTAGATGTCAATTTAAGCGAAATAAGTCAAAATACCAGGTTTGCTACCTTAAACAGGCCATAAATTGACAACCAAAAATTTTACATTTGAAACCAAAGCTGGTGCTGTGGCTAAACCCGCTTACCAATTATGCTATAACTTGAGGTAGGGGATTGTTTTGGACCCACCTTTCAGTTTATATGCCATTCCCCAAGATTTGCGACAACTTTTTTTTTCGCTAAAAAAACAGGTAAGGGATTAACCCATGCTTTTTTTGCAAAATTTTTGTCAAAAAAAAAAATTGAAAAAATATGCTGGCGGTAATCTCTAGATGTCAATTTAAGCGAAATAAGTCAAAATACCCGGTTTGCTACCTTAAACCGGCCATAAATTGACAACCAAAAATTTTACATTTGAAACCAAAGCTGGTGCTGTGGCTAAACCCGCTTACCAATTATGCTATAACTTGAGGTAGGGGATTGTTTTGGACCCACCTTTCAGTTTATATGCCATTCCCCAAGATTTGCGACAACTTTTTTTTTCGCTAAAAAAACAGGTAAGGGGTTAACCCATGCTTTTTTTGCAAAATTTTTGTCAAAAAAAAAAGTTGAAAAAATATGCTGGCGGTAATCTCTAGATGTCAATTTAAGCGAAATAAGTCAAAATACCCGGTTTGCTACCTTAAACCGGCCATAAATTGACAACCAAAAATTTTACATTTGAAACCAAAGCTGGTGCTGTGGCTAAACCCGCTTACCAATTATGCTATAACTTGAGGTAGGGGATTGTTTTGGACCCACCTTTCAGTTTATATGCCATTCCCCAAGATTTGCGACAACTTTTTTTTTCGCTAAAAAAACAGGTAAGGGGTTAACCCATGCTTTTTTTGCAAAATTTTTGTCAAAAAAAAAAGTTGAAAAAATATGCTGGCGGTAATCTCTAGATGTCAATTTAAGCGAAATAAGTCAAAATACCCGGTTTGCTACCTTAAACCGGCCATAAATTGACAACCAAAAATTTTACATTTGAAACCAAAGCTGGTGCTGTGGCTAAACCCGCTTACCAATTATGCTATAACTTGAGGTAGGGGATTGTTTTGGACCCACCTTTCAGTTTATATGCCATTCCCCAAGATTTGCGACAACTTTTTTTTTCGCTAAAAAAACTGGTAAGGGGTTAACCCATGCTTTTTTTGCAAAATTTTTGTCAAAAAAAAAATTGAAAAAATATGCTGGCGGTAATCTCTAGATGTCAATTTAAGCGAAATAAGTCAAAATACCAGGTTTGCTACCTTTAACAGGCCATAAATTGACAACCAAAAATTTTACATTTGAAACCAAAGCTGGTGCTGTGGCTAAACCCGCTTACCAATTATGCTATAACTTGAGGTAGGGGATTGTTTTGGACCCACCTTTCAGTTTATATGCCATTCCCCAAGATTTGCGACAACTTTTTTTTTCGCTAAAAAAACAGGTAAGGGGTTAACCCATGCTTTTTTTGCAAAATTTTGTCAAAAAAAAAAATTGAAAAAATATGCTGGCGGTAATCTCTAGATGTCAATTTAAGCGAAATAAGTCAAAATACCCGGTTTGCTACCTTAAACCGGCCATAAATTGACAACCAAAAATTTTACATTTGAAACCAAAGCTGGTGCTGTGGCTAAACCCGCTTGCCAATTATGCTATAACTTGAGGTAGGGGATTGTTTTGGACCCACCTTTCAGTTTATATGCCATTCCCCAAGATTTGCGACAACTTTTTTTTTCGCTAAAAAAACAGGTAAGGGGTTAACCCATGCTTTTTTTGCAAAATTTTTGTCAAAAAAAAAAATTGAAAAAATATGCTGGCGGTAATCTCTAGATGTCAATTTAAGCGAAATAAGTCAAAATACCCGGTTTGCTACCTTAAACCGGCCATAAATTGACAACCAAAAATTTTACATTTGAAACCAAAGCTGGTGCTGTGGCTAAACCCGCTTACCAATTATGCTATAACTTGAGGTAGGGGATTGTTTTGGACCCACCTTTCAGTTTATATGCCATTCCCCAAGATTTGCGACAACTTTTTTTTTCGCTAAAAAAACAGGTAAGGGGTTAACCCATGCTTTTTTTGCAAAATTTTTGTCAAAAAAAAAATTGAAAAAATATGCTGGCGGTAATCTCTAGATGTCAATTTAAGCGAAATAAGTCAAAATACCCGGTTTGCTACCTTAAACCGGCCATAAATTGACAACCAAAAATTTTACATTTGAAACCAAAGCTGGTGCTGTGGCTAAACCCGCTTACCAATTATGCTATAACTTGAGGTAGGGGATTGTTTTGGACCCACCTTTCAGTTTATATGCCATTCCCCAAGATTTGCGACAACTTTTTTTTTCGCTAAAAAAACAGGTAAGGGGTTAACCCATGCTTTTTTTGCAAAATTTTTGTCAAAAAAAAAAATTGAAAAAATATGCTGGCGGTAATCTCTAGATGTCAATTTAAGCGAAATAAGTCAAAATACCAGGTTTGCTACCTTAAACAGGCCATAAATTGACAACCAAAAATTTTACATTTGAAACCAAAGCTGATGCTGTGGCTAAACCCGCTTACCAATTATGCTATAACTTGAGGTAGGGGATTGTTTTGGACCCACCTTTCAGTTTATATGCCATTCCCCAAGATTTGCGACAACTTTTTTTTTCGCTAAAAAAACAGGTAAGGGGTTAACCCATGCTTTTTTTGCAAAATTTTTGTCAAAAAAAAAAGTTGAAAAAATATGCTGGCGGTAATCTCTAGATGTCAATTTAAGCGAAATAAGTCAAAATACCCGGTTTGCTACCTTAAACCGGCCATAAATTGACAACCAAAAATTTTACATTTGAAACCAAAGCTGGTGCTGTGGCTAAACCCGCTTACCAATTATGCTATAACTTGAGGTAGGGGATTGTTTTGGACCCACCTTTCAGTTTATATGCCATTCCCCAAGATTTGCGACAACTTTTTTTTTCGCTAAAAAAACAGGTAAGGGGTTAACCCATGCTTTTTTTGCAAAATTTTTGTCAAAAAAAAAATTGAAAAAATATGCTGGCGGTAATCTCTAGATGTCAATTTAAGCGAAATAAGTCAAAATACCCGGTTTGCTACCTTAAACCGGCCATAAATTGACAACCAAAAATTTTACATTTGAAACCAAAGCTGGTGCTGTGGCTAAACCCGCTTACCAATTATGCTATAACTTGAGGTAGGGGATTGTTTTGGACCCACCTTTCAGTTTATATGCCATTCCCCAAGATTTGCGAGAACTTTTTTTTTCGCTAAAAAAACAGGTAAGGGGTTAACCCATGCTTTTTTTGCAAAATTTTTGTCAAAAAAAAAAGTTGAAAAAATATGCTGGCGGTAATCTCTAGATGTCAATTTAAGCGAAATAAGTCAAAATACCCGGTTTGCTACCTTAAACCGGCCATAAATTGACAACCAAAAATTTTACATTTGAAACCAAAGCTGGTGCTGTGGCTAAACCCGCTTACCAATTATGCTATAACTTGAGGTAGGGGATTGTTTTGGACCCACCTTTCAGTTTATATGCCATTCCCCAAGATTTGCGACAACTTTTTTTTTCGCTAAAAAAACAGGTAAGGGGTTAACCCATGCTTTTTTTGCAAAATTTTTGTCAAAAAAAAAGTTGAAAAAATATGCTGGCGGTAATCTCTAGATGTCAATTTAAGCGAAATAAGTCAAAATACCCGGTTTGCTACCTTAAACCGGCCATAAATTGACAACCAAAAATTTTACATTTGAAACCAAAGCTGGTGCTGTGGCTAAACCCGCTCAATTATGCTATAACTTGAGGTAGGGGATTGTTTTGGACCCACCTTTCAGTTTATATGCCATTCCCCAAGATTTGCGACAACTTTTTTTTCGCTAAAAAAACAGGTAAGGGGTTAACCATGCTTTTTTTGCAAAATTTTTGTCAAAAAAAAAATTGAAAAAATATGCTGGCGGTAATCTCTAGATGTCAATTTAAGCGAAATAAGTCAAAATACCCGGTTTGCTACCTTAAACCGGCCATAAATTGACAACCAAAATTTTACATTTGAAACCAAAGCTGGTGCTGTGGCTAAACCCGCTTACCAATTATGCTATAACTTGAGGTAGGGAATTGTTTTGGACCCACCTTTCAGTTTATATGCCATTCCCCAAGATTTGCGACAACTTTTTTTTTCGCTAAAAAAACAGGTAAGGGGTTAACCCATGCTTTTTTTGCAAAATTTTTGTCAAAAAAAAAAATTGAAAAAATATGCTGGCGGTAATCTCTAGATGTCAATTTAAGCGAAATAAGTCAAAATACCCGGTTTGCTACCTTAAACCGGCCATAAATTGACAACCAAAAATTTTACATTTGAAACCAAAGCTGGTGCTGTGGCTAAACCCGCTTACCAATTATGCTATAACTTGAGGTAGGGGATTGTTTTGGACCCACCTTTCAGTTTATATGCCATTCCCCAAGATTTGCGACAACTTTTTTTTCGCTAAAAAAACAGGTAAGGGGTTAACCCATGCTTTTTTTGCAAAATTTTCGTCAAAAAAAAAATTGAAAAAATATGCTGGCGGTAATCTCTAGATGTCAATTTAAGCGAAATAAGTCAAAATACCCGGTTTGCTACCTTAAACCGGCCATAAATTGACAACCAAAAATTTTACATTTGAAACCAAAGCTGGTGCTGTGGCTAAACCCGCTTACCAATTATGCTATAACTTGAGGTAGGGGATTGTTTTGGACCCACCTTTCAGTTTATATGCCATTCCCCAAGATTTGCGACAACTTTTTTTTTCGCTAAAAAAACAGGTAAGGGGTTAACCCATGCTTTTTTTGCAAAATTTTTGTCAAAAAAAAAAGTTGAAAAAATACGCTGGCGGTAATCTCTAGATGTCAATTTAAGCGAAATAAGTCAAAATACCCGGTTTGCTACCTTAAACCGGCCATAAATTGACAACCAAAAATTTTACATTTGAAACCAAAGCTGGTGCTGTGGCTAAACCCGCTTACCAATTATGCTATAACTTGAGGTAGGGGATTGTTTTGGACCCACCTTTCAGTTTATATGCCATTCCCCAAGATTTGCGACAACTTTTTTTTTCGCTAAAAAAACAGGTAAGGGGTTAACCCATGCTTTTTTTGCAAAATTTTGTCAAAAAAAAAAGTTGAAAAAATATGCTGGCGGTAATCTCTAGATGTCAATTTAAGCGAAATAAGTCAAAATACCCGGTTTGCTACCTTAAACCGGCCATAAATTGACAACCAAAAATTTTACATTTGAAACCAAAGCTGGTGCTGTGGCTAAACCCGCTTACCAATTATGCTTTAACTTGAGGTAGGGGATTGTTTTGGACCCACCTTTCAGTTTATATGCCATTCCCCAAGATTTGCGACAACTTTTTTTTTCGCTAAAAAAACAGGTAAGGGGTTAACCCATGCTTTTTTTGCAAAATTTTTGTCAAAAAAAAAATTGAAAAAATATGCTGGCGGTAATCTCTAGATGTCAATTTAAGCGAAATAAGTCAAAATACCCGGTTTGCTACCTTAAACCGGCCATAAATTGACAACCAAAAATTTTACATTTGAAACCAAAGCTGGTGCTGTGGCTAAACCCGCTTACCAATTATGCTATAACTTGAGGTAGGGGATTGTTTTGGACCCACCTTTCAGTTTATATGCCATTCCCCAAGATTTGCGACAACTTTTTTTTTCGCTAAAAAAACAGGTAAGGGGTTAACCCATGCTTTTTTTGCAAAATTTTTGTCAAAAAAAAAATTGAAAAAATATGCTGGCGGTAATCTCTAGATGTCAATTTAAGCGAAATAAGTCAAAATACCCGGTTTGCTACCTTAAACCGGCCATAAATTGACAACCAAAAATTTTACATTTGAAACCAAAGCTGGTGCTGTGGCTAAACCCGCTTACCAATTATGCTATAACTTGAGGTAGGGAATTGTTTTGGACCCACCTTTCAGTTTATATGCCATTCCCCAAGATTTGCGACAACTTTTTTTTTCGCTAAAAAAACAGGTAAGGGGTTAACCCATGCTTTTTTTGCAAAATTTTTGTCAAAAAAAAAAATTGAAAAAATATGCTGGCGGTAATCTCTAGATGTCAATTTAAGCGAAATAAGTCAAAATACCCGGTTTGCTACCTTAAACCGGCCATAAATTGACAACCAAAAATTTTACATTTGAAACCAAAGCTGGTGCTGTGGCTAAACCCGCTTACCAATTATGCTATAACTTGAGGTAGGGGATTGTTTTGGACCCACCTTTCAGTTTATATGCCATTCCCCAAGATTTGCGACAACTTTTTTTTCGCTAAAAAAACAGGTAAGGGGTTAACCCATGCTTTTTTTGCAAAATTTTCGTCAAAAAAAAAATTGAAAAAATATGCTGGCGGTAATCTCTAGATGTCAATTTAAGCGAAATAAGTCAAAATACCCGGTTTGCTACCTTAAACCGGCCATAAATTGACAACCAAAAATTTTACATTTGAAACCAAAGCTGGTGCTGTGGCTAAACCCGCTTACCAATTATGCTATAACTTGAGGTAGGGGATTGTTTTGGACCCACCTTTCAGTTTATATGCCATTCCCCAAGATTTGCGACAACTTTTTTTTTCGCTAAAAAAACAGGTAAGGGGTTAACCCATGCTTTTTTTGCCAAATTTTTGTCAAAAAAAAAAGTTGAAAAAATACGCTGGCGGTAATCTCTAGATGTCAATTTAAGCGAAATAAGTCAAAATACCCGGTTTGCTACCTTAAACCGGCCATAAATTGACAACCAAAAATTTTACATTTGAAACCAAAGCTGGTGCTGTGGCTAAACCCGCTTACCAATTATGCTATAACTTGAGGTAGGGGATTGTTTTGGACCCACCTTTCAGTTTATATGCCATTCCCCAAGATTTGCGACAACTTTTTTTTTCGCTAAAAAAACAGGTAAGGGGTTAACCCATGTTTTTTTGCAAAATTTTTGTCAAAAAAAAAAATTGAAAAAATATGCTGGCGGTAATCTCTAGATGTCAATTTAAGCGAAATAAGTCAAAATACCAGGTTTGCTACCTTAAACAGGCCATAAATTGACAACCAAAAATTTTACATTTGAAACCAAAGCTGGTGCTGTGGCTAAACCCGCTTACCAATTATGCTATAACTTGAGGTAGGGGATTGTTTTGGACCCACCTTTCAGTTTATATGCCATTCCCCAAGATTTGCGACAACTTTTTTTTTCGCTAAAAAAACAGGTAAGGGGTTAACCCATGCTTTTTTTGCAAAATTTTGTCAAAAAAAAAAGTTGAAAAAATATGCTGGCGGTAATCTCTAGATGTCAATTTAAGCGAAATAAGTCAAAATACCCGGTTTGCTACCTTAAACCGGCCATAAATTGACAACCAAAAATTTTACATTTGAAACCAAAGCTGGTGCTGTGGCTAAACCCGCTTACCAATTATGCTTTAACTTGAGGTAGGGGATTGTTTTGGACCCACCTTTCAGTTTATATGCCATTCCCCAAGATTTGCGACAACTTTTTTTTTCGCTAAAAAAACAGGTAAGGGGTTAACCAATGCTTTTTTTGCAAAATTTTTGTCAAAAAAAAAAGTTGAAAAAATATGCTGGCGGTAATCTCTAGATGTCAATTTAAGCGAAATAAGTCAAAATACCCGGTTTGCTACCTTAAACCGGCCATAAATTGACAACCAAAAATTTTACATTTGAAACCAAAGCTGGTGCTGTGGCTAAACCCGCTTACCAATTATGCTATAACTTGAGGTAGGGGATTGTTTTGGACCCACCTTTCAGTTTATATGCCATTCCCCAAGATTTGCGACAACTTTTTTTTTCGCTAAAAAAACAGGTAAGGGGTTAACCCATGCTTTTTTTGCAAAATTTTTGTCAAAAAAAAAAAATTGAAAAAATATGCTGGCGGTAATCTCTAGATGTCAATTTAAGCGAAATAAGTCAAAATACCCGGTTTGCTACCTTAAACCGGCCATAAATTGACAACCAAAAATTTTACATTTGAAACCAAAGCTGGTGCTGTGGCTAAACCCGCTTACCAATTATGCTATAACTTGAGGTAGGGGATTGTTTTGGACCCACCTTTCAGTTTATATGCCATTCCCCAAGATTTGCGACAACTTTTTTTTTCGCTAAAAAAACAGGTAAGGGGTTAACCCATGTTTTTTTGCAAAATTTTTGTCAAAAAAAAAAATTGAAAAAATATGCTGGCGGTAATCTCTAGATGTCAATTTAAGCGAAATAAGTCAAAATACCAGGTTTGCTACCTTAAACAGGCCATAAATTGACAACCAAAAATTTTACATTTGAAACCAAAGCTGGTGCTGTGGCTAAACCCGCTTACCAATTATGCTATAACTTGAGGTAGGGGATTGTTTTGGACCCACCTTTCAGTTTATATGCCATTCCCCAAGATTTGCGACAACTTTTTTTTCGCTAAAAAAACAGGTAAGGGGTTAACCCATGCTTTTTTTGCAAAATTTTCGTCAAAAAAAAAAATTGAAAAAATATGCTGGCGGTAATCTCTAGATGTCAATTTAAGCGAAATAAGTCAAAATACCCGGTTTGCTACCTTAAACCGGCCATAAATTGACAACCAAAAATTTTACATTTGAAACCAAAGCTGGTGCTGTGGCTAAACCCGCTTACCAATTATGCTATAACTTGAGGTAGGGGATTGTTTTGGACCCACCTTTCAGTTTATATGCCATTCCCCAAGATTTGCGACAACTTTTTTTTTCGCTAAAAAAACAGGTAAGGGGTTAACCCATGCTTTTTTTGCAAAATTTTTGTCAAAAAAAAATTGAAAAAATATGCTGGCGGTAATCTCTAGATGTCAATTTAAGCGAAATAAGTCAAAATACCCGGTTTGCTACCTTAAACCGGCCATAAATTGACAACCAAAAATTTTACATTTGAAACCAAAGCTGGTGCTGTGGCTAAACCCGCTTACCAATTATGCTATAACTTGAGGTAGGGGATTGTTTTGGACCCACCTTTCAGTTTATATGCCATTCCCCAAGATTTGCGACAACTTTTTTTTCGCTAAAAAAACAGGTAAGGGGTTAACCCATGCTTTTTTTGCAAAATTTTTGTCAAAAAAAAAATTGAAAAAATATGCTGGCGGTAATCTCTAGATGTCAATTTAAGCGAAATAAGTCAAAATACCCGGTTTGCTACCTTAAACCGGCCATAAATTGACAACCAAAAATTTTACATTTGAAACCAAAGCTGGTGCTGTGGCTAAACCCGCTTACCAATTATGCTATAACTTGAGGTAGGGGATTGTTTTGGACCCACCTTTCAGTTTATATGCCATTCCCCAAGATTTGCGACAACTGTTTTTTTCGCTAAAAAAACAGGTAAGGGGTTAACCCATGCTTTTTTTGCAAAATTTTTGTCAAAAAAAAAAGTTGATAAAATACGCTGGCGGTAATCTCTAGATGTCAATTTAAGCGAAATAAGTCAAAATACCCGGTTTGCTACCTTAAACCGGCCATAAATTGACAACCAAAAATTTTACATTTGAAACCAAAGCTGGTGCTGTGGCTAAACCCGCTTACCAATTATGCTATAACTTGAGGTAGGGGATTGTTTTGGACCCACCTTTCAGTTTATATGCCATTCCCCAAGATTTGCGACAACTTTTTTTTTCGCTAAAAAAACAGGTAAGGGGTTAACCCATGCTTTTTTTGCAAAATTTTTGTCAAAAAAAAAAATTGAAAAAATATGCTGGCGGTAATCTCTAGATGTCAATTTAAGCGAAATAAGTCAAAATACCCGGTTTGCTACCTTAAACCGGCCATAAATTGACAACCAAAAATTTTACATTTGAAACCAAAGCTGGTGCTGTGGCTAAACCCGCTTACCAATTATGCTATAACTTGAGGTAGGGGATTGTTTTGGACCCACCTTTCAGTTTATATGCCATTCCCCAAGATTTGCGACAACTTTTTTTTTCGCTAAAAAAACAGGTAAGGGGTTAACCCATGCTTTTTTTGCAAAATTTTTGTCAAAAAAAAAAATTGAAAAAATATGCTGGCGGTAATCTCTAGATGTCAATTTAAGCGAAATAAGTCAAAATACCAGGTTTGCTACCTTAAACAGGCCATAAATTGACAACCAAAAATTTTACATTTGAAACCAAAGCTGGTGCTGTGGCTAAACCCGCTTACCAATTATGCTATAACTTGAGGTAGGGGATTGTTTTGGACCCACCTTTCAGTTTATATGCCATTCCCCAAGATTTGCGACAACTTTTTTTTTCGCTAAAAAAACAGGTAAGGGGTTAACCCATGCTTTTTTTGCAAAATTTTTGTCAAAAAAAAAATTGAAAAAATATGCTGGCGGTAATCTCTAGATGTCAATTTAAGCGAAATAAGTCAAAATACCAGGTTTGCTACCTTAAACAGGCCATAAATTGACAACCAAAAATTTTACATTTGAAACCAAAGCTGGTGCTGTGGCTAAACCCGCTTACCAATTATGCTATAACTTGAGGTAGGGGATTGTTTTGGACCCACCTTTCAGTTTATATGCCATCCCAGGTAACAATTTCGCCTAAATTTTTTTGATTATTCCAACTTAACTTGAGAAAGCATTGTGTAAGACCATATTATTCAAGCTTTACATAAAAAAAGCTTGTAAAAGACTAGATTCACTAAGTTTCTTATATAATTCCTTAAGTAAAGCTTAATTCAATAATAAATATTTAGGGCATATTCAAGCAAATGTTACTCAAGTATAATACCTTTTATAAGGTTTTATTCACATATAACTTTTGAGGTAGTATTCAAGATGTTTTTACTCAAGAATTCTATCCCTTATATAAACCTTTATTAAAGTACAACTTTTAGGAAGAATCCAAGAAGATTCTTACCCAAGGATAGTTCCTTGTATACGACTTTATTTATGTATAATAATTTTAGTAGTATTCAAGAAAATTGTTACTCAAGTAATATTTCTGATATACGGCTGTTTTCAATATATATTAAAAGATTTACAGCAAATCGATCTGTCAATATTTTTGACAGTTCGTTGTTTAATTCGCGATTGTGTGTTTTTTTATTAAATCACTTATCGATGTGTTTAAAAAGCTAACAAGCCCTTAAAAACTTTAACAAACTATTATTGATTAATACAAAAGATTATTTCAAAATAGTAAAGATATTTTCGTCAATAAAAATTTGCAATTGCCATTATTCCGCAACCATTTAATCAAACGTTTCTGATGATGTTTTATATATTGATTGAGATTTACCATTTCTGATGATGGTTCATTCATTATATAGATTTGAGTTGGTCAACAAATAAATAAACTGATGATAATTTGTCATACAATTCGTTTTTGTATTAAATGTATGTAATCGCCATATTGTGCGCAATTTATGCTTGGGAAAAAATTATAGCAAAACTTGCAACAGATTGCAACTGACTTATGGAAAATATAACGTAGAACGTTTATTTAATATTATCATTTAACATTTATTTATTAACCAGCCAAATTGTGCAACTGATCGTAATGCCAACCACAGCATACTATACCCCTTACGAGGCTTGAGTAATGCTTTTATTCTGTATTGAGTAACGTTTTATTCCCGTCGTGGAAATTGATTTAATGAACGAGTGCGCAAGGGTAAACGATGAGGAAGTCGTTATCGGGCCTGTGTTCGATTCCTGCCAGGCACGTTTTTATTTATGAATTTTATTTTCCTTTTCCTTTTTTTTTATTTTTTTTTTATTCTTTAATTATTTTTAATCGTACAATTGAATGGAAACACATGCGTAGATATAAAATTATTTTCATTTCGAGATTGTCCTCAATCATAACCAATACAATACTTTCAATCTAGAAAACCCAGAAATTTTAACCTTTGAATCAAATAAAACAAAAAGATCAATCAAAGAAATGTTACACATTGTTGCAGACAAAAAATCAATTAATTTCAGAACTGACACGGAGAACCTAAGTAAAACATATGCACAACTAATAGAAACAGCATATAAAAAAACAAGACACAAACCAGAAACAACCAACTAACTCTCTCTCTTCAGCAAATAAAATTCTAATTAACTCTCTTTTCAAATCAATTTTATTAATTTTTTGTTATTATCATTACATTTAAAAACAATGTCACAAAGACAATTTTACAATTTTTTATATTTTTTTAATTTGTTTTATTTTAATTTATATTTTTAATTAATGTCTAACAATTCTAACTTAATGTTTTTTAAAATAGTGAAAATTTTTTTTAAACCAATTTTAATCATAATTTTAAACTAAATGTTTTTAAATTAAGTTTGTTATATATACTAATCCATGTAAGTTTTTCCTTCTTTTTTATCATTACCATTATTGTTTTCGTATTTAATCTTGATAAATGTTTTTAGAATATACCAACTGAGGAAGGTGGCAAAAAACCACAGAAACGTTTTGGGCAATAAACCACAATTTTGAAACGATGAATTTTTTGTAGTTTCAATTAAATCAAAAAACTTAGTCTATCATCCGTTGTTTACAAAGAAGTTTGACAAACTCTTTGACAAAAACAAAAAAATATAAAAGATAAAAAACAAGGGACTAAACACCGGGGAAACTTTTCCACGGATATCAAAACCAATCTTAAATAACCAATATTATTTATAACAAAAACCCATATATTCTCATTTTAGGAAACCATTAGTACACTTTTATATGCATTCCTAATCAAATGTTTGAATAAAAATTAATTCATAGTCGTGGTAGTGGTCCGAAACTTGAAATGTGTACAAATAATTTGTTAAACAATAGTGATTAAGTTTCAATTTTCTTTATGACAGCTGCTAAATAGAGAAGTGGATAGCGTACGGTCCTGGAGAATCAAAGGTTATGAGTTCGATCCCCGCTACAGGCGTTTGTAAAGATGCGAAATGTGTAAAATATATTGTAATTTCCGATAAAAGATTAACTCAATAGCAGCAATATACAAAAAAAAAGGAGTTCAATGCGCCAATTAGCCAAAATAACTAAAGGAAAGAATCACCAATTTTTTTTTCAGTGACATCGCTTCTTGAATAGGCACTGAGTAATTCTCTTGAGTAAAGATTTACTCAGGCACTTTATTCAAGTAATTTTGACAGTATTTGAATAAGCCTTGAATAACAACTTTTGTACAACTTTATTCAAACACTTATATAAAACATGTATAAAGCATTATATATGTCTTCTTGAATAAAGAATATTTTTGCATACGCCTTTTCTCCTTGAGTAGTGCTTGTATAAAACTTTTCTCATGCATAGTTCAAGAATTTTAAATTTCCCCTTCCATTTTAAATTCCTCTTTTAAAGCTTTACTCAATGATTACCTAGGTTAAATTGTTACCTGGGATTCCCCAAGATTTGCGACAACTTTTTTTTTCGCTAAAAAAACAGGTAAGGGGTTAACCCATGCTTTTTTTGCAAAATTTTTGTCAAAAAAAAAAATTGAAAAAATATGCTGGCGGTAATCTCTAGATGTCAATTTAAGCGAAATAAGTCAAAATACCAGGTTTGCTACCTTAAACAGGCCATAAATTGACAACCAAAAATTTTACATTTGAAACCAAAGCTGGTGCTGTGGCTAAACCCGCTTACCAATTATGCTATAACTTGAGGTAGGGGATTGTTTTGGACCCACCTTTCAGTTTATATGCCATTCCCCAAGATTTGCGACAACTTTTTTTTTCGCTAAAAAAACAGGTAAGGGGTTAACCAATGCTTTTTTTGCAAAATTTTTGTCAAAAAAAAAAGTTGAAAAAATATGCTGGCGGTAATCTCTAGATGTCAATTTAAGCGAAATAAGTCAAAATACCCGGTTTGCTACCTTAAACCGGCCATAAATTGACAACCAAAAATTTTACATTTGAAACCAAAGCTGGTGCTGTGGCTAAACCCGCTTACCAATTATGCTATAACTTGAGGTAGGGGATTGTTTTGGACCCACCTTTCAGTTTATATGCCATTCCCCAAGATTTGCGACAACTTTTTTTTTCGCTAAAAAAACAGGTATTAACCCATGCTTTTTTTGCAAAATTTTTGTCAAAAAAAAAAATTGAAAAAATATGCTGGCGGTAATCTCTAGATGGGGGCGAGATGGAGAAGTGGATAAGTCAACAACATCACTTACAAGGAAGTTAAGCAACACTGGGAAGGGTGCGAACTTAAACGGGTGACCGCTTGGGACTTCACCAGAAAAAATATGGAAACATGATTGAATCACATTGAAGCAAGAATATCTCGCCCACGGTATGCCAGTATACCTTATCCAGCAGCCCTGGAAACTGGCTAGGATTCGATGGCCCAATCACCCGTTAATCCGAAAGGTGAATCCGAAATTCAATTGATTAAAGAAACGAATACTAGCAAGAAACAAAGTAAAACAAACCGGAATAATCAAACATCGACCCTTAGCTATCGTACCCGGACACGAGTAGGAAACTGGAATGTCAGAACTCTGATAGAAACATCGCGGTTAGCACAAGTTGAGAGAGTAATGAAAGAATATAACATCGAGATACTAGGACTCAGTGAAGTAAGATGGAAAAACAGTGGAGAGTTAACAACAACTGAAAGAAATTACATGATGTTCTCTGGTAAATCCAACACACATGAACAAGGCGTAGCAATACTAACAACACCTAACGCAAAGAAAGCACTTCTCGAATGGAAACCAATCAGTAGCAGAATAATAACAGCAAGATTCCAATCGAAAATTAGAAATACAACGATCATACAGTGCTATGCACCTACCGAAGAAGCTGATGATGCGACAAAAGATGAATTCTACGAACAGCTCCAAGCAACGCTGGCTAGTGCACACCGAAATGACATCAAAATAATACAAGGTGATTTCAATGTCAAAATTGGAACCGACAACACCGGAATGGAATCAGTCATGGGTAAACATGCACTAGAATCAACACGTAACAATAATGGAGACAGGCTCATCGATTGTTGTGTCACAAATCAACTATTCATAGGAGGCAGCAAGTTCCCACACAAGAACATACACAAATACACTTGGACATCACCAAATGGAAGAACCAAGAATCAAATTGATCACGTACTGGTGAATAAGAAGTTTCTATCCTCTCTACAAGACGTCAGAGCAAAGCGAGGAGCAGACATACACAGCGACCACCAACTGGTAATTGCAACATTCAAAATTAAACCAGCCGCTGTAAAACACAACAAGCCATGTCAGAGGAAATTCAACATCAACAGATTGAGCGACAAAAATACAAATAACATCTTCAAAGAGTCGCTCCAGCTCAATCTACCAAACAACGAAACCACCAGTATTGATGAAAAATAGGAACAAGTCAAAGAAGCTTACGTCAAAACTGCTACAGATGTGCTTGGATACCAAGACAAATCACGGAAACCATGGATTAGCGATGATACATGGAAGAAAATTGAAGAGCGTCGACAGCTCAAGTTGCAGTTGTGTCACCAGAACACAACCGAGATTCGCAACACATATGAAAGTACAGCAAAACAAGTTAAAAAGATGGCAAGGAATGATCGCAGAAGATATACGGAAAGCATTCTCAAGACTGCGGAAACAGCAGCAGCTAATAGAAATATGCGCACACTACACAAATGCGTGAGAAAGGTCACCAACAAATATACAAACACTCCACCAATAAAGGATGAATCTGGTCAAACCCTCACAACACATGAACAACAGCTAAATAGATGGAAAGAATACTTCGAAGACAACTGCCACCAACAAGAAAATAACTTGCAGTCTCCGGATGACAACTATAACGAAACTATCAGCACCCATCCACCAACGGAACGGGAAGTTAGAGATGCCATACAGAAACTCAAGAACAACAAATCTGCTGGTACAGATAATATATCAGCAGAATTACTCAAAGCAGATGTAAACACAACAGCAGAAGCTCTAACACCACTATTAGCTGATGTATGGAACGAAGGTAAAATACCAACCAAATGGAAAGAAGGTTTAACCATAACAATCCCAAAGAAAGGTGATCTAAGAGAATGCAAAAATTGGAGAGGTATATCTCTGCTCAACACAATAATGAAAATACTAGCGATGATCATTCTCGAAAGAATATCTCCATCAATTAACATGAAACTAAGAAATGAACAAGCCGGCTTTAGACCAGGAAGAAGCTGTACCGACCATATCAACACAATCCGTATCATCATTGAGCAATCAAATGAATGGAATTCACCATTGTATCTCCTCTTCGTGGACTTCGAACGCGCCTTCGACTCAATCAACAGAAGCGCGATATGGAAGACACTTTGTGAAATGGGCATCCCGAAGAAAATAGTTGATCTAATCAAAGAAATGTATCGGGATGCTGCAAACAGAATACAATACAAAGGACAGCAAAGTGATGAATACTACAACCACCGAGGAGTGAGACAAGGCTGTGTACTATCCCCGCTACTATTCCTAATAGTACTAGATAGTATCATGAGAAAGCTCGATGATGCAAGTTCAAATGGAATCCAATGGAATACAACAAGACGGCTCAATGATCTAGACTACGCAGATGACATCTGTCTACTTACACACACACATACGGACATGCAGCAGAAAATACAGAAGCTATCAACCCTTGCACATGAAGTCGGTCTCAACATTAATATCAGAAAAACAAAGGCTATGAGATTGAACACCAAAACGATAACACCAATTACCATCAACAATACACAAGTGGACGAAGTTGACAAATTTGTGTACCTTGGTTGTACTGTAGCAAAAACAGGCGGGACTGAAGAAGATATCAGTCAGCGTATTAACAAAGCCAGAAATACGTTCAATATGCTTCACAAGATCTGGAATGCATCCGTCCTGTCAAGAAAGACCAAGCTACGAATGTTCAATGCATGCGTCAAGTCAGTACTGCTGTATGGGTGTGAAACGTGGAAACAAACAAGAAAGATCACAAATAAACTACAGGTGTTTGTGAACAAATGCCTGAGAAGACTGATCAAATGCTTCTGGCCAAACACCATCAGTAACCAGGAACTTCTACGGCAGACAGAGCAGTTAGACATTGAGACCGAGATAAAACAAAGAAAATGGAGATGGATAGGACATACACTGAGAAAATCAGTCGAAGATATAACAAGGATGTCCCTAGAGTGGAATCCACAAGGTAAAAGGAGAGTTGGAAGACCACCCATGACATGGAAGAAAACGGTGCTAGCTGAAGCAAAACAAATTGGCAAGACTTGGGGTGAACTGAAAGCGATTGCCCCCAACAGAGTTAGATAGTCCAGTCTAGTAGACGCCCTATGCTCCTAAATGGAGATAAAGGAAAAAAAAAAAAAAAAAAAAAAAAAAAAAAAATCTCTAGATGTCAATTTAAGCGAAATAAGTCAAAATACCCGGTTTGCTACCTTAAACCGGCCATAAATTGACAACCAAAAATTTTACATTTGAAACCAAAGCTGGTGCTGTGGCTAAACCCGCTTACCAATTATGCTATAACTTGAGGTAGGGGATTGTTTTGGACTCACCTTTCAGTTTATATGCCATTCCCCAAGATTTGCGACAACTTTTTTTTTCGCTAAAAAAACAGGTAAGGGGTTAGTTAACCCATGCTTTTTTTGCAAAATTTTTGTCAAAAAAAAAATTGAAAAAATATGCTGGCGGTAATCTCTAGATGTCAATTTAAGCGAAATAAGTCAAAATACCCGGTTTGCTACCTTAAACCGGCCATAAATTGACAACCAAAAATTTTACATTTGAAACCAAAGCTGGTGCTGTGGCTAAACCCGCTTACCAATTATGCTATAACTTGAGGTAGGGGATTGTTTTGGACCCACCTTTCAGTTTATATGCCATTCCCCAAGATTTGCGACAACTTTTTTTTTCGCTAAAAAAACAGGTAAGGGGTTAACCCATGCTTTTTTTGCAAAATTTTTGTCAAAAAAAAAAATTGAAAAAATATGCTGGCGGTAATCTCTAGATGTCAATTTAAGCGAAATAAGTCAAAATACCAGGTTTGCTACCTTAAACAGGCCATAAATTGACAACCAAAAATTTTACATTTGAAACCAAAGCTGGTGCTGTGGCTAAACCCGCTTACCAATTATGCTATAACTTGAGGTAGGGGATTGTTTTGGACCCACCTTTCAGTTTATATGCCATTCCCCAAGATTTGCGACAACTTTTTTTTTCGCTAAAAAAACAGGTAAGGGGTTAGTTAACCCATGCTTTTTTTGCAAAATTTTTGTCAAAAAAAAAAATTGAAAAAATATGCTGGCGGTAATCTCTAGATGTCAATTTAAGCGAAATAAGTCAAAATACCCGGTTTGCTACCTTAAACCGGCCATAAATTGACAACCAAAAATTTTACATTTGAAACCAAAGCTGGTGCTGTGGCTAAACCCGCTTACCAATTATGCTATAACTTGAGGTAGGGGATTGTTTTGGACCCACCTTTCAGTTTATATGCCATTCCCCAAGATTTGCGACAACTTTTTTTTTCGCTAAAAAAACAGGTAAAGGGTTAGTTAACCCATGCTTTTTTTGCAAAATTTTTGTCAAAAAAAAAATTGAAAAAATATGCTGGCGGTAATCTCTAGATGTCAATTTAAGCGAAATAAGTCAAAATACCCGGTTTGCTACCTTAAACCGGCCATAAATTGACAACCAAAAATTTTACATTTGAAACCAAAGCTGGTGCTGTGGCTAAACCCGCTTACCAATTATGCTATAACTTGAGGTAGGGGATTGTTTTGGACCCACCTTTCAGTTTATATGCCATTCCCCAAGATTTGCGACAACTTTTTTTTTCGCTAAAAAAACAGGTAAGGGGTTAACCCATGCTTTTTTTGCAAAATTTTTGTCAAAAAAAAAAATTGAAAAAATATGCTGGCGGTAATCTCTAGATGTCAATTTAAGCGAAATAAGTCAAAATACCCGGTTTGCTACCTTAAACCGGCCATAAATTGACAACCAAAAATTTTACATTTGAAACCAAAGCTGGTGCTGTGGCTAAACCCGCTTACCAATTATGCTATAACTTGAGGTAGGGGATTGTTTTGGACCCACCTTTCAGTTTATATGCCATTCCCCAAGATTTGCGACAACTTTTTTTTTCGCTAAAAAAACAGGTAAGGGGTTAACCCATGCTTTTTTTGCAAAATTTTTGTCAAAAAAAAAATTGAAAAAATATGCTGGCGGTAATCTCTAGATGTCAATTTAAGCGAAATAAGTCAAAATACCCGGTTTGCTACCTTAAACAGGCCATAAATTGACAACCAAAAATTTTACATTTGAAACCAAAGCTGGTGCTGTGGCTAAACCCGCTTACCAATTATGCTATAACTTGAGGTAGGGGATTGTTTTGGACCCACCTTTCAGTTTATATGCCATTCCCCAAGATTTGCGACAACTTTTTTTTTCGCTAAAAGAACAGGTAAGGGGTTAACCCATGCTTTTTTTGCAAAATTTTTGTCAAAAAAAAAAATTGAAAAAATATGCTGGCGGTAATCTCTAGATGTCAATTTAAGCGAAATAAGTCAAAATACCCGGTTTGCTACCTTAAACCGGCCATAAATTGACAACCAAAAATTTTACATTTGAAACCAAAGCTGGTGCTGTGGCTAAACCCGCTTACCAATTATGCTATAACTTGAGGTAGGGGATTGTTTTGGACCCACCTTTCAGTTTATATGCCATTCCCCAAGATTTGCGACAACTTTTTTTTTCGCTAAAAACACAGGTAAGGGGTTAACCTATGCTTTTTTTGCAAAATTTTTGTCAAAAAAAAAAATTGAAAAAATATGCTGGCGGTAATCTCTAGATGTCAATTTAAGCGAAATAAGTCAAAATACCAGGTTTGCTACCTTAAACAGGCCATAAATTGACAACCAAAAATTTTACATTTGAAACCAAAGCTGGTGCTGTGGCTAAACCCGCTTACCAATTATGCTATAACTTGAGGTAGGGGATTGTTTTGGACCCACCTTTCAGTTTATATGCCATTCCCCAAGATTTGCGACAACTTTTTTTTTCGCTAAAAAAACAGGTAAGGGGTTAGTTAACCCATGCTTTTTTTGCAAAATTTTTGTCAAAAAAAAAATTGAAAAAATATGCTGGCGGTAATCTCTAGATGTCAATTTAAGCGAAATAAGTCAAAATACCCGGTTTGCTACCTTAAACCGGCCATAAATTGACAACCAAAAATTTTACATTTGAAACCAAAGCTGGTGCTGTGGCTAAGCCCGCTTACCAATTATGCTATAACTTGAGGTAGGGGATTGTTTTGGACCCACCTTTCAGTTTATATGCCATTCCCCAAGATTTGCGACAACTTTTTTTTTCGCTAAAAAAACAGGTAAGGGGTTAACCCATGCTTTTTTTGCAAAATTTTTGTCAAAAAAAAAAATTGAAAAAATATGCTGGCGGTAATCTCTAGATGTCAATTTAAGCGAAATAAGTCAAAATACCAGGTTTGCTACCTTAAACAGGCCATAAATTGACAACCAAAAATTTTACATTTGAAACCAAAGCTGGTGCTGTGGCTAAACCCGCTTACCAATTATGCTATAACTTGAGGTAGGGGATTGTTTTGGACCCACCTTTCAGTTTATATGCCATTCCCCAAGATTTGCGACAACTTTTTTTTTCGCTAAAAAAACAGGTAAGGGGTTAACCCATGCTTTTTTTGCAAAATTTTTGTCAAAAAAAAAAATTGAAAAAATATGCTGGCGGTAATCTCTAGATGTCAATTTAAGCGAAATAAGTCAAAATACCAGGTTTGCTACCTTAAACAGGCCATAAATTGACAACCAAAAATTTTACATTTGAAACCAAAGCTGGTGCTGTGGCTAAACCCGCTTACCAATTATGCTATAACTTGAGGTAGGGGATTGTTTTGGACCCACCTTTCAGTTTATATGCCATTCCCCAAGATTTGCGACAACTTTTTTTTTCGCTAAAAAAACAGGTAAGGGGTTAGTTAACCCATGCTTTTTTTGCAAAATTTTTGTCAAAAAAAAAATTGAAAAAATATGCTGGCGGTAATCTCTAGATGTCAATTTAAGCGAAATAAGTCAAAATACCCGGTTTGCTACCTTAAACCGGCCATAAATTGACAACCAAAAATTTTACATTTGAAACCAAAGCTGGTGCTGTGGCTAAACCCGCTTACAAATTATGCTATAACTTGAGGTAGGGGATTGTTTTGGACCCACCTTTCAGTTTATATGCCATTCCCAAGATTTGCGACAACTTTTTTTTTCGCTAAAAAAACAAGTAAGGGGTTAACCCATGCTTTTTTTGCAAAATTTTTGTCAAAAAAAAAAATTGAAAAAATATGCTGGCGGTAATCTCTAGATGTCAATTTAAGCGAAATAAGTCAAAATACCAGGTTTTGCTACCTTAAACAGGCCATAAATTGACAACCAAAAATTTTACATTTGAAACCAAGCTGGTGCTGTGGCTAAACCCGCTTACCAATTATGCTATAACTTGAGGTAGGGGATTGTTTTGGACCCACCTTTCAGTTTATATGCCATCCCAGGTAACAATTTCGCCTAAATTTTTTTGATTATTCCAACTTAACTTGAGAAAGCATTGTGTAAGACCATATTATTCAAGCTTTACATAAAAAAAGCTTGTAAAAGACTAGATTCACTAAGTTTCTTATATAATTCCTTAAGTAAAGCTTAATTCAATAATAAATATTTAGGGCATATTCAAGCAAATGTTACTCAAGTATAATACCTTTTATAAGGTTTTATTCACATATAACTTTTGAGGTAGTATTCAAGATGTTTTTACTCAAGAATTCTATCCCTTATATAAACCTTTATTAAAGTACAACTTTTAGGAAGAATCCAAGAAGATTCTTACCCAAGGATAGTTCCTTGTATACGACTTTATTTATGTATAATAATTTTAGTAGTATTCAAGAAAATTGTTACTCAAGTAATATTTCTGATATACGGCTGTTTTCAATATATATTAAAAGATTTACAGCAATCGATCTGTCAATATTTTTGACAGTTCGTTGTTTAATTCGCGATTGTGTGTTTTTTTATTAAATCACTTATCGATGTGTTTAAAAAGCTAACAAGCCCTTAAAAACTTTAACAAACTATTATTGATTAATACAAAAGATTATTTCAAAATAGTAAAGATATTTTCGTCAATAAAAATTTGCAATTGCCATTATTCCGCAACCATTTAATCAAACGTTTCTGATGATGTTTTATATATTGATTGAGATTTACCATTTCTGATGATGGTTCATTCATTATATAGATTTGAGTTGGTCAACAAATAAATAAACTGATGATAATTTGTCATACAATTCGTTTTTGTATTAAATGTATGTAATCGCCATATTGTGCGCAATTTATGCTTGGGAAAAAATTATAGCAAAACTTGCAACAGATTGCAACTGACTTATGGAAAATATAACGTAGAACGTTTATTTAATATTATCATTTAACATTTATTTATTAACCAGCCAAATTGTGCAACTGATCGTAATGCCAACCACAGCATACTATACCCCTTACGAGGCTTGAGTAATGCTTTTATTCTGTATTGAGTAACGTTTTATTCCCGTCGTGGAAATTGATTTAATGAACGAGTGCGCAAGGGTAAACGATGAGGAAGTCGTTATCGGGCCTGTGTTCGATTCCTGCCAGGCACGTTTTTATTTATGAATTTTATTTTCCTTTTCCTTTTTTTTTATTTTTTTTTTATTCTTTAATTATTTTTAATCGTACAATTGAATGGAAACACATGCGTAGATATAAAATTATTTTCATTTCGAGATTGTCCTCAATCATAACCAATACAATACTTTCAATCTAGAAAACCCAGAAATTTTAACCTTTGAATCAAATAAAACAAAAAGATCAATCAAAGAAATGTTACACATTGTTGCAGACAAAAAATCAATTAATTTCAGAACTGACACGGAGAACCTAAGTAAAACATATGCACAACTAATAGAAACAGCATATAAAAAAACAAGACACAAACCAGAAACAACCAACTAACTCTCTCTCTTCAGCAAATAAAATTCTAATTAACTCTCTTTTCAAATCAATTTTATTAATTTTTTGTTATTATCATTACATTTAAAAACAATGTCACAAAGACAATTTTACAATTTTTTATATTTTTTTAATTTGTTTTATTTTAATTTATATTTTTAATTAATGTCTAACAATTCTAACTTAATGTTTTTTAAAATAGTGAAAATTTTTTTTAAACCAATTTTAATCATAATTTTAAACTAAATGTTTTTAAATTAAGTTTGTTATATATACTAATCCATGTAAGTTTTTCCTTCTTTTTTATCATTACCATTATTGTTTTCGTATTTAATCTTGATAAATGTTTTTAGAATATACCAACTGAGGAAGGTGGCAAAAAACCACAGAAACGTTTTGGGCAATAAACCACAATTTTGAAACGATGAATTTTTTGTAGTTTCAATTAAATCAAAAAACTTAGTCTATCATCCGTTGTTTACAAAGAAGTTTGACAAACTCTTTGACAAAAACAAAAAAATATAAAAGATAAAAAACAAGGGACTAAACACCGGGGAAACTTTTCCACGGATATCAAAACCAATCTTAAATAACCAATATTATTTATAACAAAAACCCATATATTCTCATTTTAGGAAACCATTAGTACACTTTTATATGCATTCCTAATCAAATGTTTGAATAAAAATTAATTCATAGTCGTGGTAGTGGTCCGAAACTTGAAATGTGTACAAATAATTTGTTAAACAATAGTGATTAAGTTTCAATTTTCTTTATGACAGCTGCTAAATAGAGAAGTGGATAGCGTACGGTCCTGGAGAATCAAAGGTTATGAGTTCGATCCCCGCTACAGGCGTTTGTAAAGATGCGAAATGTGTAAAATATATTGTAATTTCCGATAAAAGATTAACTCAATAGCAGCAATATACAAAAAAAAAGGAGTTCAATGCGCCAATTAGCCAAAATAACTAAAGGAAAGAATCACCAATTTTTTTTTCAGTGACATCGCTTCTTGAATAGGCACTGAGTAATTCTCTTGAGTAAAGATTTACTCAGGCACTTTATTCAAGTAATTTTGACAGTATTTGAATAAGCCTTGAATAACAACTTTTGTACAACTTTATTCAAACACTTATATAAAACATGTATAAAGCATTATATATGTCTTCTTGAATAAAGAATATTTTTGCATACGCCTTTTCTCCTTGAGTAGTGCTTGTATAAAACTTTTCTCATGCATAGTTCAAGAATTTTAAATTTCCCCTTCCATTTTAAATTCCTCTTTTAAAGCTTTACTCAATGATTACCTAGGTTAAATTGTTACCTGGGATTCCCCAAGATTTGCGACAACTTTTTTTTTTCGCTAAAAAAACAGGTAAGGGGTTAACCCATGCTTTTTTTGCAAAATTTTTGTCAAAAAAAAAAATTGAAAAAATATGCTGGCGGTAATCTCTAGATGTCAATTTAAGCGAAATAAGTCAAAATACCAGGTTTGCTACCTTAAACAGGCCATAAATTGACAACCAAAAATTTTACATTTGAAACCAAAGCTGGTGCTGTGGCTAAACCCGCTTACCAATTATGCTATAACTTGAGGTAGGGGATTGTTTTGGACCCACCTTTCAGTTTATATGCCATTCCCCAAGATTTGCGACAACTTTTTTTTTCGCTAAAAAAACAGGTAAGGGGTTAACCCATGCTTTTTTTGCAAAATTTTTGTCAAAAAAAAAATTGAAAAAATATGCTAGCGGTAATCTCTAGATGTCAATTTAAGCGAAATAAGTCAAAATACCAGGTTTGCTACCTTAAACAGGCCATAAATTGAAAACCAAAAATTTTACATTTGAAACCAAAGCTGGTGCTGTGGCTAAACCCGCTTACCAATTATGCTATAACTTGAGGTAGGGGATTGTTTTGGACCCACCTTTCAGTTTATATGCCATTCCCCAAGATTTGCGACAACTTTTTTTTTCGCTAAAAAAACAGGTAAGGGGTTAACCCATGCTTTTTTTGCAAAATTTTTGTCAAAAAAAAAAATTGAAAAAATATGCTGGCGGTAATCTCTAGATGTCAATTTAAGCGAAATAAGTCAAAATACCCGGTTTGCTACCTTAAACCGGCCATAAATTGACAACCAAAAATTTTACATTTGAAACCAAAGCTGGTGCTGTGGCTAAACCCGCTTACCAATTATGCTATAACTTGAGGTAGGGGATTGTTTTGGACCCACCTTTCAGTTTATATGCCATTCCCCAAGATTTGCGACAACTTTTTTTTTCGCTAAAAAAACAGGTAAGGGGTTAACCCATGCTTTTTTTGCAAAATTTTTGTCGAAAAAAAAAAATTGAAAAAATATGCTGGCGGTAATCTCTAGATGTCAATTTAAGCGAAATAAGTCAAAATACCCGGTTTGCTACCTTAAACCGGCCATAAATTGACAACCAAAAATTTTACATTTGAAACCAAAGCTGGTGCTGTGGCTAAACCCGCTTACCAATTATGCTATAACTTGAGGTAGGGGATTGTTTTGGACCCACCTTTCAGTTTATATGCCATTCCCCAAGATTTGCGACAACTTTTTTTTTCGCTAAAAAAACAGGTAAGGGGTTAACCCATGCTTTTTTTGCAAAATTTTTGTCAAAAAAAAAATTGAAAAAATATGCTGGCGGTAATCTCTAGATGTCAATTTAAGCGAAATAAGTCAAAATACCCGGTTTGCTACCTTAAACCGGCCATAAATTGACAACCAAAAATTTTACATTTGAAACCAAAGCTGGTGCTGTGGCTAAACACGCTTACCAATTATGCTATAACTTGAGGTAGGGGATTGTTTTGGACCCACCTTTCAGTTTATATGCCATTCCCCAAGATTTGCGACAACTTTTTTTTTCGCTAAAAAAACAGGTAAGGGGTTAACCCATGCTTTTTTTGCAAAATTTTTGTCAAAAAAAAAAGTTGAAAAAATATGCTGGCGGTAATCTCTAGATGTCAATTTAAGCGAAATAAGTCAAAATACCCGGTTTGCTACCTTAAACCGGCCATAAATTGACAACCAAAAATTTTACATTTGAAACCAAAGCTGGTGCTGTGGCTAAACCCGCTTACCAATTATGCTATAACTTGAGGTAGGGGATTGTTTTGGACCCACCTTTCAGTTTATATGCCATTCCCCAAGATTTGCGACAACTTTTTTTTTCGCTAAAAAAACAGGTAAGGGGTTAACCCATGCTTTTTTTGCAAAATTTTTGTCAAAAAAAAAAATTGAAAAAATATGCTGGCGGTAATCTCTAGATGTCAATTTAAGCGAAATAAGTCAAAATACCAGGTTTGCTACCTTAAACAGGCCATAAATTGACAACCAAAAATTTTACATTTGAAACCAAAGCTGGTGCTGTGGCTAAACCCGCTTACCAATTATGCTATAACTTGAGGTAGGGGATTGTTTTGGACCCACCTTTCAGTTTATATGCCATTCCCCAAGATTTGCGACAACTTTTTTTTTCGCTAAAAAAACAGGTAAGGGGTTAACCCATGCTTTTTTTGCAAAA
This sequence comes from Diogma glabrata, assembly GCA_963693315.1. Classification (NCBI taxonomy): domain Eukaryota; kingdom Metazoa; phylum Arthropoda; class Insecta; order Diptera; family Cylindrotomidae; genus Diogma; species Diogma glabrata. Next base: position 406,615,483 of record OY856187.1, on the reverse strand, counting down.
TTTTTGTCAAAAAAAAAATTGAAAAAATATGCTGGCGGTAATCTCTAGATGTCAATTTAAGCGAAATAAGTCAAAATACCCGGTTTGCTACCTTAAACCGGCCATAAATTGACAACCAAAAATTTTACATTTGAAACCAAAGCTGGTGCTGTGGCTAAACACGCTTACCAATTATGCTATAACTTGAGGTAGGGGATTGTTTTGGACCCACCTTTCAGTTTATATGCCATTCCCCAAGATTTGCGACAACTTTTTTTTTCGCTAAAAAAACAGGTAAGGGGTTAACCCATGCTTTTTTTGCAAAATTTTTGTCAAAAAAAAAAATTGAAAAAATATGCTGGCGGTAATCTCTAGATGTCAATTTAAGCGAAATAAGTCAAAATACCCGGTTTGCTACCTTAAACCGGCCATAAATTGACAACCAAAAATTTTACATTTGAAACCAAAGCTGGTGCTGTGGCTAAACCCGCTTACCAATTATGCTATAACTTGAGGTAGGGGATTGTTTTGGACCCACCTTTCAGTTTATATGCCATTCCCCAAGATTTGCGACAACTTTTTTTTTCGCTAAAAGAACAGGTAAGGGGTTAACCCATGCTTTTTTTGCAAAATTTTTGTCAAAAAAAAAAATTGAAAAAATATGCTGGCGGTAATCTCTAGATGTCAATTTAAGCGAAATAAGTCAAAATACCCGGTTTGCTACCTTAAACCGGCCATAAATTGACAACCAAAAATTTTACATTTGAAACCAAAGCTGGTGCTGTGGCTAAACCCGCTTACCAATTATGCTATAACTTGAGGTAGGGGATTGTTTTGGACCCACCTTTCAGTTTATATGCCATTCCCCAAGATTTGCGACAACTTTTTTTTTCGCTAAAAAAACAGGTAAGGGGTTAACCCATGCTTTTTTTGCAAAATTTTTGTCAAAAAAAAAATTGAAAAAATATGCTGGCGGTAATCTCTAGATGTCAATTTAAGCGAAATAAGTCAAAATACCCGGTTTGCTACCTTAAACCGGCCATAAATTGACAACCAAAAATTTTACATTTGAAACCAAAGCTGGTGCTGTGGCTAAACCCGCTTACCAATTATGCTATAACTCTAGGTAGGGGATTGTTTTGGACCCACCTTTCAGTTTATATGCCATTCCCCAAGATTTGCGACAACTTTTTTTTTCGCTAAAAAAACAGGTAAGGGGTTAACCCATGCTTTTTTTGCAAAATTTTTGTCAAAAAAAAAAGTTGAAAAAATATGCTGGCGGTAATCTCTAGATGTCAATTTAAGCGAAATAAGTCAAAATACCCGGTTTGCTACCTTAAACCGGCCATAAATTGACAACCAAAAATTTTACATTTGAAACCAAAGCTGGTGCTGTGGCTAAACCCACTTACCAATTATGCTATAACTTGAGGTAGGGGATTGTTTTGGACCCACCTTTCAGTTTATATGCCATTCCCCAAGATTTGCGACAACTTTTTTTTTCGCTAAAAAAACAGGTAAGGGGTTAACCCATGCTTTTTTTGCAAAATTTTTGTCAAAAAAAAAATTGAAAAAATATGCTGGCGGTAATCTCTAGATGTCAATTTAAGCGAAATAAGTCAAAATACCCGGTTTGCTACCTTAAACCGGCCATAAATTGACAACCAAAAATTTTACATTTGAAACCAAAGCTGGTGCTGTGGCTAAACCCGCTTACCAATTATGCTATAACTTGAGGTAGGGGATTGTTTTGGACCCACCTTTCAGTTTATATGCCATTCCCCAAGATTTGCGACAACTTTTTTTTTCGCTAAAAAAACAGGTAAGGGGTTAACCCATGCTTTTTTTGCAAAATTTTTGTCAAAAAAAAAAATTGAAAAAATATGCTGGCGGTAATCTCTAGATGTCAATTTAAGCGAAATAAGTCAAAATACCCGGTTTGCTACCTTAAACAGGCCATAAATTGACAACCAAAAATTTTACATTTGAAACCAAAGCTGGTGCTGTGGCTAAACCCGCTTACCAATTATGCTATAACTTGAGGTAGGGGATTGTTTTGGACCCACCTTTCAGTTTATATGCCATTCCCCAAGATTTGCGACAACTTTTTTTTCGCTAAAAAAACAGGTAAGGGGTTAACCCATGCTTTTTTTGCAAAATTTTTGTCAAAAAAAAAAATTGAAAAAATATGCTGGCGGTAATCTCTAGATGTCAATTTAAGCGAAATAAGTCAAAATACCCGGTTTGCTACCTTAAACCGGCCATAAATTGACAACCAAAAATTTTACATTTGAAACCAAAGCTGGTGCTGTGGCTAAACCCGCTTACCAATTATGCTATAACTTGAGGTAGGGGATTGTTTTGGACCCACCTTTCAGTTTATATGCCATTACCCAAGATTTGCGACAACTTTTTTTTTCGCTAAAAAAACAGGTAAGGGGTTAACCCATGCTTTTTTTGCAAAATTTTTGTCAAAAAAAAAAAATTGAAAAAATATGCTGGCGGTAATCTCTAGATGTCAATTTAAGCGAAATAAGTCAAAATACCCGGTTTGCTACCTTAAACCGGCCATAAATTGACAACCAAAAATTTTACATTTGAAACCAAAGCTGGTGCTGTGGCTAAACCCGCTTACCAATTATGCTATAACTTGAGGTAGGGGATTGTTTTGGACCCACCTTTCAGTTTATATGCCATTCCCCAAGATTTGCGACAACTTTTTTTTTCGCTAAAAAAACAGGTAAGGGGTTAACCCATGCTTTTTTTGCAAAATTTTTGTCAAAAAAAAAAATTGAAAAAATATGCTGGCGGTAATCTCTAGATGTCAATTTAAGCGAAATAAGTCAAAATACCCGGTTTGCTACCTTAAACCGGCCATAAATTGACAACCAAAAATTTTACATTTGAAACCAAAGCTGGTGCTGTGGCTAAACCCGCTTACCAATTATGCTATAACTTGAGGTAGGGGATTGTTTTGGACCCACCTTTCAGTTTATATGCCATTCCCCAAGATTTGCGACAACTTTTTTTTTCGCTAAAAAAACAGGTAAGGGGTTAACCCATGCTTTTTTTGCAAAATTTTTGTCAAAAAAAAAAATTGAAAAAATATGCTGGCGGTAATCTCTAGATGTCAATTTAAGCGAAATAAGTCAAAATACCCGGTTTGCTACCTTAAACAGGCCATAAATTGACAACCAAAAATTTTACATTTGAAACCAAAGCTGGTGCTGTGGCTAAACCCGCTTACCAATTATGCTATAACTTGAGGTAGGGGATTGTTTTGGACCCACCTTTCAGTTTATATGCCATTCCCCAAGATTTGCGACAACTTTTTTTTTCGCTAAAAAAACAGGTAAGGGGTTAACCCATGCTTTTTTTGCAAAATTTTTGTCAAAAAAAAAAATTGAAAAAATATGCTGGCGGTAATCTCTAGATGTCAATTTAAGCGAAATAAGTCAAAATACCCGGTTTGCTACCTTAAACCGGCCATAAATTGACAACCAAAAATTTTACATTTGAAACCAAAGCTGGTGCTGTGGCTAAACCCGCTTACCAATTATGCTATAACTTGAGGTAGGGGATTGTTTTGGACCCACCTTTCAGTTTATATGCCATTCCCCAAGATTTGCGACAACTTTTTTTTTCGCTAAAAAAACAGGTAAGGGGTTAACCCATGCTTTTTTTGCAAAATTTTTGTCAAAAAAAAAAATTGAAAAAATATGCTGGCGGTAATCTCTAGATGTCAATTTAAGCGAAATAAGTCAAAATACCCGGTTTGCTACCTTAAACAGGCCATAAATTGACAACCAAAAATTTTACATTTGAAACCAAAGCTGGTGCTGTGGCTAAACCCGCTTACCAATTATGCTATAACTTGAGGTAGGGGATTGTTTTGGACCCACCTTTCAGTTTATATGCCATTCCCCAAGATTTGCGACAACTTTTTTTTTCGCTAAAAAAACAGGTAAGGGGTTAACCCATGCTTTTTTTGCAAAATTTTTGTCAAAAAAAAAAATTGAAAAAATATGCTGGCGGTAATCTCTAGATGTCAATTTAAGCGAAATAAGTCAAAATACCCGGTTTGCTACCTTAAACCGGCCATAAATTGACAACCAAAAATTTTACATTTGAAACCAAAGCTGGTGCTGTGGCTAAACCCGCTTACCAATTATGCTATAACTTGAGGTAGGGGATTGTTTTGGACCCACCTTTCAGTTTATATGCCATTCCCCAAGATTTGCGACAACTTTTTTTTTCGCTAAAAAAACAGGTAAGGGGTTAACCCATGCTTTTTTTGCAAAATTTTTGTCAAAAAAAAAAATTGAAAAAATATGCTGGCGGTAATCTCTAGATGTCAATTTAAGCGAAATAAGTCAAAATACCCGGTTTGCTACCTTAAACCGGCCATAAATTGACAACCAAAAATTTTACATTTGAAACCAAAGCTGGTGCTGTGGCTAAACCCGCTTACCAATTATGCTATAACTTGAGGTAGGGGATTGTTTTGGACCCACCTTTCAGTTTATATGCCATTCCCCAAGATTTGCGACAACTTTTTTTTTCGCTAAAAAAACAGGTAAGGGGTTAACCCATGCTTTTTTTGCAAAATTTTTGTCAAAAAAAAAATTGAAAAAATATGCTGGCGGTAATCTCTAGATGTCAATTTAAGCGAAATAAGTCAAAATACCAGGTTTGCTACCTTAAACAGGCCATAAATTGACAACCAAAAATTTTACATTTGAAACCAAAGCTGGTGCTGTGGCTAAACCCGCTTACCAATTATGCTATAACTTGAGGTAGGGGATTGTTTTGGACCCACCTTTCAGTTTATATGCCATTCCCCAAGATTTGCGACAACTTTTTTTTTCGCTAAAAAAACAGGTAAGGGGTTAACCCATGCTTTTTTTGCAAAATTTTGTCAAAAAAAAAAATTGAAAAAATATGCTGGCGGTAATCTCTAGATGTCAATTTAAGCGAAATAAGTCAAAATACCCGGTTTGCTACCTTAAACCGGCCATAAATTGACAACCAAAAATTTTACATTTGAAACCAAAGCTGGTGCTGTGGCTAAACCCGCTTACCAATTATGCTATAACTTGAGGTAGGGGATTGTTTTGGACCCACCTTTCAGTTTATATGCCATTCCCCAAGATTTGCGACAACTTTTTTTTTCGCTAAAAAAACAGGTAAGGGGTTAACCCATGCTTTTTTTGCAAAATTTTTGTCAAAAAAAAAAATTGAAAAAATATGCTGGCGGTAATCTCTAGATGTCAATTTAAGCGAAATAAGTCAAAGTACCCGGTTTGCTACCTTAAACAGGCCATAAATTGACAACCAAAAATTTTACATTTGAAACCAAAGCTGGTGCTGTGGCTAAACCCGCTTACCAATTATGCTATAACTTGAGGTAGGGGATTGTTTTGGACCCACCTTTCAGTTTATATGCCATTCCCCAAGATTTGCGACAACTTTTTTTTTCGCTAAAAAAACAGGTAAGGGGTTAACCCATGCTTTTTTTGCAAAATTTTTGTCAAAAAAAAAATTGAAAAAATATGCTGGCGGTAATCTCTAGATGTCAATTTAAGCGAAATAAGTCAAAATACCCGGTTTGCTACCTTAAACCGGCCATAAATTGACAACCAAAAATTTTACATTTGAAACCAAAGCTGGTGCTGTGGCTAAACCCGCTTACCAATTATGCTATAACCTGAGGTAGGGGATTGTTTTGGACCCACCTTTCAGTTTATATGCCATTCCCCAAGATTTGCGACAACTTTTTCTTTCGCTAAAAAAACAGGTAAGGGGTTAACCCATGCTTTTTTTGCAAAATTTTTGTCAAAAAAAAAATTGAAAAAATATGCTGGCGGTAATCTCTAGATGTCAATTTAAGCGAAATAAGTCAAAATACCAGGTTTGCTACCTTAAACAGGCCATAAATTGACAACCAAAAATTTTACATTTGAAACCAAAGCTGGTGCTGTGGCTAAACCCGCTTACCAATTATGCTATAACTTGAGGTAGGGGATTGTTTTGGACCCACCTTTCAGTTTATATGCCATTCCCCAAGATTTGCGACAACTTTTTTTTTCGCTAAAAAAACAGGTAAGGGGTTAACCCATGCTTTTTTTGCAAAATTTTTGTCAAAAAAAAAAATTGAAAAAATATGCTGGCGGTAATCTCTAGATGTCAATTTAAGCGAAATAAGTCAAAATACCCGGTTTGCTACCTTAAACCGGCCATAAATTGACAACCAAAAATTTTACATTTGAAACCAAAGCTGGTGCTGTGGCTAAACCCGCTTACCAATTATGCTATAACTTGAGGTAGGGGATTGTTTTGGACCCACCTTTCAGTTTATATGCCATTCCCCAAGATTTGCGACAACTTTTTTTTTCGCTAAAAAAACAGGTAAGGGGTTAACCCATGCTTTTTTTGCAAAATTTTTGTCAAAAAAAAAAATTGAAAAAATATGCTGGCGGTAATCTCTAGATGTCAATTTAAGCGAAATAAGTCAAAATACCCGGTTTGCTACCTTAAACCGGCCATAAATTGACAACCAAAAATTTTACATTTGAAACCAAAGCTGGTGCTGTGGCTAAACCCGCTTACCAATTATGCTATAACTTGAGGTAGGGGATTGTTTTGGACCCACCTTTCAGTTTATATGCCATTCCCCAAGATTTGCGACAACTTTTTTTTTCGCTAAAAAAACAGGTAAGGGGTTAACCCATGCTTTTTTTGCAAAATTTTTGTCAAAAAAAAAAAATTGAAAAAATATGCTGGCGGTAATCTCTAGATGTCAATTTAAGCGAAATAAGTCAAAATTACCGGTTTGCTACCTTAAACCGGCCATAAATTGACAACCAAAAATTTTACATTTGAAACCAAAGCTGGTGCTGTGGCTAAACCCGCTTACCAATTATGCTATAACTTGAGGTAGGGGATTGTTTTGGACCCACCTTTCAGTTTATATGCCATTCCCCAAGATTTGCGACAACTTTTTTTTCGCTAAAAAAACAGGTAAGGGGTTAACCCATGCTTTTTTTGCAAAATTTTTGTCAAAAAAAAAATTGAAAAAATATGCTGGCGGTAATCTCTAGATGTCAATTTAAGCGAAATAAGTCAAAATACCAGGTTTGCTACCTTAAACAGGCCATAAATTGACAACCAAAAATTTTACATTTGAAACCAAAGCTGGTGCTGTGGCTAAACCCGCTTACCAATTATGCTATAACTTGAGGTAGGGGATTGTTTTGGACCCACCTTTCAGTTTATATGCCATTCCCCAAGATTTGCGACAACTTTTTTTTTCGCTAAAAAAACAGGTAAGGGGTTAACCCATGCTTTTTTTGCAAAATTTTGTCAAAAAAAAAAATTGAAAAAATATGCTGGCGGTAATCTCTAGATGTCAATTTAAGCGAAATAAGTCAAAATACCCGGTTTGCTACCTTAAACCGGCCATAAATTGACAACCAAAAATTTTACATTTGAAACCAAAGCTGGTGCTGTGGCTAAACCCGCTTACCAATTATGCTATAACTTGAGGTAGGGGATTGTTTTGGACCCACCTTTCAGTTTATATGCCATTCCCCAAGATTTGCGACAACTTTTTTTTTCGCTAAAAAAACAGGTAAGGGGTTAACCCATGCTTTTTTTGCAAAATTTTTGTCAAAAAAAAAAATTGAAAAAATATGCTGGCGGTAATCTCTAGATGTCAATTTAAGCGAAATAAGTCAAAGTACCCGGTTTGCTACCTTAAACAGGCCATAAATTGACAACCAAAAATTTTACATTTGAAACCAAAGCTGGTGCTGTGGCTAAACCCGCTTACCAATTATGCTATAACTTGAGGTAGGGGATTGTTTTGGACCCACCTTTCAGTTTATATGCCATTCCCCAAGATTTGCGACAACTTTTTTTTTCGCTAAAAAAACAGGTAAGGGGTTAACCCATGCTTTTTTTGCAAAATTTTTGTCAAAAAAAAAATTGAAAAAATATGCTGGCGGTAATCTCTAGATGTCAATTTAAGCGAAATAAGTCAAAATACCCGGTTTGCTACCTTAAACCGGCCATAAATTGACAACCAAAAATTTTACATTTGAAACCAAAGCTGGTGCTGTGGCTAAACCCGCTTACCAATTATGCTATAACCTGAGGTAGGGGATTGTTTTGGACCCACCTTTCAGTTTATATGCCATTCCCCAAGATTTGCGACAACTTTTTCTTTCGCTAAAAAAACAGGTAAGGGGTTAACCCATGCTTTTTTTGCAAAATTTTTGTCAAAAAAAAAATTGAAAAAATATGCTGGCGGTAATCTCTAGATGTCAATTTAAGCGAAATAAGTCAAAATACCAGGTTTGCTACCTTAAACAGGCCATAAATTGACAACCAAAAATTTTACATTTGAAACCAAAGCTGGTGCTGTGGCTAAACCCGCTTACCAATTATGCTATAACTTGAGGTAGGGGATTGTTTTGGACCCACCTTTCAGTTTATATGCCATTCCCCAAGATTTGCGACAACTTTTTTTTTCGCTAAAAAAACAGGTAAGGGGTTAACCCATGCTTTTTTTGCAAAATTTTTGTCAAAAAAAAAAATTGAAAAAATATGCTGGCGGTAATCTCTAGATGTCAATTTAAGCGAAATAAGTCAAAATACCCGGTTTGCTACCTTAAACAGGCCATAAATTGACAACCAAAAATTTTACATTTGAAACCAAAGCTGGTGCTGTGGCTAAACCCGCTTACCAATTATGCTATAACTTGAGGTAAGGGATTGTTTTGGACCCACCTTTCAGTTTATATGCCATTCCCCAAGATTTGCGACAACTTTTTTTTTCGCTAAAAAAACAGGTAAGGGGTTAACCCATGCTTTTTTTGCAAAATTTTTGTCAAAAAAAAAAATTGAAAAAATATGCTGGCGGTAATCTCTAGATGTCAATTTAAGCGAAATAAGTCAAAATACCCGGTTTGCTACCTTAAACCGGCCATAAATTGACAACCAAAAATTTTACATTTGAAACCAAAGCTGGTGCTGTGGCTAAACCCGCTTACCAATTATGCTATAACTTGAGGTAGGGGATTGTTTTGGACCCACCTTTCAGTTTATATGCCATTCCCCAAGATTTGCGACAACTTTTTTTTTCGCTAAAAAAACAGGTAAGGGGTTGTTAACCCATGCTTTTTTTGCAAAATTTTTGTCAAAAAAAAAAATTGAAAAAATATGCTGGCGGTAATCTCTAGATGTCAATTTAAGCGAAATAAGTCAAAATACCCGGTTTGCTACCTTAAACAGGCCATAAATTGACAACCAAAAATTTTACATTTGAAACCAAAGCTGGTGCTGTGGCTAAACCCGCTTACCAATTATGCTATAACTTGAGGTAGGGGATTGTTTTGGACCCACCTTTCAGTTTATATGCCATTCCCCAAGATTTGCGACAACTTTTTTTTTCGCTAAAAAAACAGGTAAGGGGTTGTTAACCCATGCTTTTTTTGCAAAATTTTTGTCAAAAAAAAAAATTGAAAAAATATGCTGGCGGTAATCTCTAGATGTCAATTTAAGCGAAATAAGTCAAAATACCAGGTTTGCTACCTTAAACAGGCCATAAATTGACAACCAAAAATTTTACATTTGAAACCAAAGCTGGTGCTGTGGCTAAACCCGCTTACCAATTATGCTATAACTTGAGGTAGGGGATTGTTTTGGACCCACCTTTCAGTTTATATGCCATTCCCCAAGATTTGCGACAACTTTTTTTTTCGCTAAAAAAACAGGTAAGGGGTTAACCCATGCTTTTTTTGCAAAATTTTGTCAAAAAAAAAAATTGAAAAAATATGCTGGCGGTAATCTCTAGATGTCAATTTAAGCGAAATAAGTCAAAATACCCGGTTTGCTACCTTAAACCGGCCATAAATTGACAACCAAAAATTTTACATTTGAAACCAAAGCTGGTGCTGTGGCTAAACCCGCTTACCAATTATGCTATAACTTGAGGTAGGGGATTGTTTTGGACCCACCTTTCAGTTTATATGCCATTCCCCAAGATTTGCGACAACTTTTTTTTTCGCTAAAAAAACAGGTAAGGGGTTAACCCATGCTTTTTTTGCAAAATTTTTGTCAAAAAAAAAAGTTGAAAAAATATGCTGGCGGTAATCTCTAGATGTCAATTTAAGCGAAATAAGTCAAAATACCCGGTTTGCTACCTTAAACCGGCCATAAATTGACAACCAAAAATTTTACATTTGAAACCAAAGCTGGTGCTGTGGCTAAACCCGCTTACCAATTATGCTATAACTTGAGGTAGGGGATTGTTTTGGACCCACCTTTCAGTTTATATGCCATTCCCCAAGATTTGCGACAACTTTTTTTTTCGCTAAAAAAACAGGTAAGGGGTTAACCCATGCTTTTTTTGCAAAATTTTTGTCAAAAAAAAAAATTGAAAAAATATGCTGGCGGTAATCTCTAGATGTCAATTTAAGCGAAATAAGTCAAAATACCCGGTTTGCTACCTTAAACAGGCCATAAATTGACAACCAAAAATTTTACATTTGAAACCAAAGCTGGTGCTGTGGCTAAACCCGCTTACCAATTATGCTATAACTTGAGGTAAGGGATTGTTTTGGACCCACCTTTCAGTTTATATGCCATTCCCCAAGATTTGCGACAACTTTTTTTTTCGCTAAAAAAACAGGTAAGGGGTTAACCCATGCTTTTTTTGCAAAATTTTTGTCAAAAAAAAAAATTGAAAAAATATGCTGGCGGTAATCTCTAGATGTCAATTTAAGCGAAATAAGTCAAAATACCCGGTTTGCTACCTTAAACAGGCCATAAATTGACAACCAAAAATTTTACATTTGAAACCAAAGCTGGTGCTGTGGCTAAACCCGCTTACCAATTATGCTATAACTTGAGGTAGGGGATTGTTTTGGACCCACCTTTCAGTTTATATGCCATTCCCCAAGATTTGCGACAACTTTTTTTTTCGCTAAAAAAACAGGTAAGGGGTTAACCCATGCTTTTTTTGCAAAATTTTGTCAAAAAAAAAAATTGAAAAAATATGCTGGCGGTAATCTCTAGATGTCAATTTAAGCGAAATAAGTCAAAATACCCGGTTTGCTACCTTAAACCGGCCATAAATTGACAACCAAAAATTTTACATTTGAAACCAAAGCTGGTGCTGTGGCTAAACCCGCTTACCAATTATGCTATAACTTGAGGTAGGGGATTGTTTTGGACCCACCTTTCAGTTTATATGCCATTCCCCAAGATTTGCGACAACTTTTTTTTTCGCTAAAAAAACAGGTAAGGGGTTGTTAACCCATGCTTTTTTTGCAAAATTTTTGTCAAAAAAAAAAATTGAAAAAATATGCTGGCGGTAATCTCTAGATGTCAATTTAAGCGAAATAAGTCAAAATACCCGGTTTGCTACCTTAAACAGGCCATAAATTGACAACCAAAAATTTTACATTTGAAACCAAAGCTGGTGCTGTGGCTAAACCCGCTTACCAATTATGCTATAACTTGAGGTAGGGGATTGTTTTGGACCCACCTTTCAGTTTATATGCCATTCCCCAAGATTTGCGACAACTTTTTTTTTCGCTAAAAAAACAGGTAAGGGGTTGTTAACCCATGCTTTTTTTGCAAAATTTTTGTCAAAAAAAAAATTGAAAAAATATGCTGGCGGTAATCTCTAGATGTCAATTTAAGCGAAATAAGTCAAAATACCAGGTTTGCTACCTTAAACAGGCCATAAATTGACAACCAAAAATTTTACATTTGAAACCAAAGCTGGTGCTGTGGCTAAACCCGCTTACCAATTATGCTATAACTTGAGGTAGGGGATTGTTTTGGACCCACCTTTCAGTTTATATGCCATTCCCCAAGATTTGCGACAACTTTTTTTTTCGCTAAAAAAACAGGTAAGGGGTTAACCCATGCTTTTTTTGCAAAATTTTTGTCAAAAAAAAAAATTGAAAAAATATGCTGGCGGTAATCTCTAGATGTCAATTTAAGCGAAATAAGTCAAAATACCCGGTTTGCTACCTTAAACCGGTCATAAATTGACAACCAAAAATTTTACATTTGAAACCAAAGCTGGTGCTGTGGCTAAACCCGCTTACCAATTATGCTATAACTTGAGGTAGGGGATTGTTTTGGACCCACCTTTCAGTTTATTTGCCACTCCCCAAGATTTGCGACAACTTTTTTTTTCGCTAAAAAAACAGGTAAGGTGTAATGTATCTACACATCATCCCTTAACTCCTACAAAATCTTACAATGACCGCACATAAAATAAACAACAAATTTCCATTATATTCTAAAGTAAACAAACCGCAAAATCATTTTCACACGATAACAAAAAACATATGTGAAAATAAACATAATTTATTTTAAACCAAAAGAAAGTTTTCGAAACTCATATTTCATAAAAACTATTAAATGGAATATGATTACTGAGCATAAGTAAATAATATAATTTTCATTTATTTTTATGATGTAATAAATTTAAACTAAAAAACTGAATATGTCGGTCAATTAAAATTACAAAGAAAATATAAAAATTATGTGACACATTTTTAACATTATGAAACAATTAATTTTAAGAATATTTTTGCTAAATGTGTAATTTTTAGTAATATCGATTTTGTATAAATAGAAGAAATTATCGATAATAAAATTCAGATTTGTATATTTGTCTAAAAGAGAAGCAAGTTTTTTATTCATATATATAAGTCTGACGAAGTCCATTTCGCTTAAGCTTAAGTGACTTCTAACAGTTGGAGTATAGCAATCATTTGATTTGCGCAAAGCATTGCTATATGAAAATTGGACTGTACTGACCAACGGACTTTTTGAACAGAAATTATTTCTCCTCACTGAAAGATTTATTCTTTAGTGCAACTCATTAATGGATTTAACACACAATTTCGAAGAGGATTACAACCGTTATATGGCGACCTGTGCCAAACCGAACGAGAGGAAACTGTTTACACTCATCAAAAAGAAACCAATTACTATTGAGGAGTACAAGTCGAGAAAGCCGGACATAATAATAGAACAAAAAACAAACTTTATTTCTAACAAGCCAAAAAGAGGAGGTCAGCTGGCGAAATTAAACCAAGAAATTGCCAGTTTACATCGATTGTTAGTAATTTCGAGTGAAGAACAAAAAATCATATTCCTAAAGAAAGCCGCTGAACTAAAAATAGAGAAGAATAAAATAATAAAGAAAAAGAAGGACACGAAGAAATCAGCAAAATTAAACTAAACTAAAATTTTATATCATATAATAAATATTAATTTCAAAAACTTTTTAATAAAATTAATTAAGAATAATTTTAAATACGATTTTATGTTACAATTAAATATTAATTCCTAAAAATTTCTTTTCAATAAAAAACAAAATTAATTAATAATAATTTTAATTAAACTAAATTACAATTTTATATTTTATGTTACAATTTAATTTCTAAAAACAAAAAGAATTTTTTTTTAATAAAAACAAAACTAATAATTAAAAATAATATAGCTAATAGCAATTATTAAATGGGAAATTCCGCGAGAAAACCAGACCGTACTGAGGAGGTCTTTATATCTAATGGAGCTGGTTCCGCAACCAACATTCAATCGGGCGTTAGCGAAATAAATAAATACGAAATTATAGTAATCGTAATAATCGTTGTATTAGCCATACTATTTTTACTCTATAAGATAAAAACTAGTATTAAGAAAAATGTTAGAACAGAGATCATAAGGAATACAGTTTAAATAAACAAAAAAAAAATTTCTATTAATAAAAAAAAAAATATATATATTTTAAAAATAAATTTTACGTTGTTTTAAATTTTCTTCTGATATAAAATATTTTGATAATGTGGTTTTGATAGTTCACCTTTATAATTTGTTTTGATAGTTCACTTTGATATATGGAATTAGTAAAAAGGGGTAACGAAATAATAAAAGAGTTGCAAAGAACACTCACGAATCTAAAAAAGAATCCAAACAGGGAATTTTCGCATGAACACATATTAAACTGTTCTACTCAATTAAAAAATTTAAGGACAGAGTTTAGAACCCTATTCACAAAGCTAAATTTAGATACAGATGATGAGATAACCAATAAATTGAAGAGTAGATTCACGGAAGTTTACGAAGAACTCAAAGAAAAACTAAAAGACTATTCTGAAAATCTTTTAGAAATTTCTCTACAGAGTGATAACTTGGACAACATGTCTTTCGATATAGAAAAAACATTGAAAATTGTGCCAATTTTCGATGGCAAATCTAATGAATTGCCAATATTTCTGAACCTGATACAACACTTTAGTGACACACTAAATAATAATCAGGAAAAAGAAAAATTGATAAAATTCATCTTAGATACTAGGTTGACAGCAAACGCCAAGACCAAACTTATAGCTGCCAAAACACCTAAGACAATCCAAGAACTAAAAGATCTATTCAATAAAATTTTCAAGAAACGATCCACATCTCTGAATTTACAAACTCAGATAGCTCAATCAAGGCAAGGTAATCAGTCAGCCGAAAGTTTTGGAAATAAAATAGAGCAATTAATTACGGAACTGAATTCACTGCAGGTATCAGAGCAGGGTGAAGCACACACCGATATTATAACCAAATTAAATGAGCAAGCGGGTCTCAATGCTTATAAAATCGGGTTAAATGAACCGCTAAAGAATACGGTATATGCTGCAAGGTTAGGCTCATTACAGGAAACGATCCAATACGCTTCAGAAGTAGAAGAGCAAACTAAAACCGCGCACATGCTACATTTCAATTCGCGACGTTTTAGGGATGATTTTAGAAATCAGATGGGTAGAAATTTTAGGTCAGGAAATGCGAACTATCAAAACAACAAAAATTTTAATGGTTACAATAACCAAAATAATAGAAATTTTAATAATTATAATAATCAAAATAAATATTTTAATAATAATAATTTTAATAAAAATGGGTATAGAAATAGAAATATTGCTCAAAATAATCATAGAAATTTTAATAATTTTAATAAAAAGAATTTCCAACAGAATGGAAACTATAACCAATTTAATAATAATAATAATAATAATAATAATGTTAGAAGAAATAGTAATAGAGTTAATATAACTCAGGCGGAAAACTGGGAAGGAGTCTCCGAAGTCCAGTTAACGGACGACTCCATGATTGTAAAATCCCAATGAAAATATTTAAGCTAAATCTTAGTACAAATTCTAATTACATAAAAATTCGCACGAATATAACGCAAGGATATAAAAATTTTTTAATTGATACCGGAGCAGATATTTCTCTGCTCAAAGTAAATAAAGTAACAGAGCATATAAATATTAATGATGAAAGATGTAAGATTACGGGCGTTACTAGCAATGAAACTTATTCACTAGGAACAGTGAATGCGATTTTGAATATTAATAATAATAATGTGGAGCAGGAATTCCACTTAATTAACGAAGAATTTCCAATAGTGACGGATGGCATATTAGGCAGAGATTTTCTGCATAGAAATTGTTGCAAAATTGATTATGAAACATATACAATCTCAATATATATTAATGAAGCAGAAGTCGTATTACCAATGAATACACGACTACCAGATGAGAGCGGATTTATCGTACCAGCAAGGTGTGAAGTTATTAAAGCAGTAAATATAGATTTAAAAGAGGACAGCGTTATACTCAATCAGGAAATACAAGAAGGAGTATTTATAGCGAATGTCATAGTACCAGCGAAAGGCACTGCAAACGTCAAAATTTTAAACACAAAAGAACATGACGTCATAATAAAAGATATAGCCGCAAAGATAGTACCAATTACAAACTATCATGTATTACGAATGGATAAAATCAAGAGTAGTATGACATTAGAGCAAAGATTTGAAAAGATTTCAGATGAGTTAAATTTAGAAGAATTGGATAACGAAGCAAAACAATCAATTTTAGAAATTTGTAAGCAATACGCTGACATTTTTTACGTTTCGGATGAAAAGTTATCAACAAACAACTTCTATAAACAAAAAATTCCAGTGGTGGACAATAGTCCAGTATATATTAAGAATTATAGGCTACCGCAAGCGCATTTAGAAGAAATTGATAAGCAAGTAAACAAGCTTATTAGAGAAGACGTGATAGAGGTATCACGTAGCAACTACAATTCACCTTTACTAATAGTGCCGAAGAAGAGTGCAAACGATCAAGCAAGCTACAGGTTAGTGGTCGACTTTAGACAACTAAATAAGAAGATCATGGATGATAAGTTCCCGCTAACAAGATTGGATGACATCCTTGACAATCTGGGCAGAGCTAAATATTTTTCGACGCTAGATTTAACGAGTTCATTCCATCAAATAGAACTTGAGAAAGAATCACGACACTTAACATCATTTTCGACAAATAAAGGTCAATTCCAATTTAAACGATTACCATTTGGTTTAAAAATTTCAACGAACAGTTTTCAACGTATGCTAACGATTGCACTAGCAGGTCTAGAGGCTGAGGCGTTCTTATATGTTGATGACATTATTATATTTGGATGTAGTTTGAAACATCACAACATGAACTTAATCAAAACATTCGAAAGATTAAGGGAATATAATCTAAAATTAAACGCAAAGAAATGTAATTTCCTTAAAACTGAAGTAACATATTTGGGACATCTTATAACTAACGAGGGAATAAAAACGGACCCAAAGAAGTATGAAGTCATTAAAAATTATCCAACACCGATTAGTGCAGATGAAACAAAGAGATTTACAGCATTCTGTAATTACTACAGAAGATTCATTCCTAACTTCGCGGAAATAGCCAAACCACTGAATAACCTAACGAAGAAAAATGCAACATTCGATTGGACAGATGAATGCAATAAAGCATTCAAAATGCTCAAAGAAAAATTGATCAACCCACCTATATTAAAATATCCAGATTTTAATGAAACATTCGTAATAACAACCGACGCTTCGAATTACGCTCTAGGAGCAGTACTCTCACAGGGTGAGATTGGAAAGGATCTACCTATTTCATACGCAAGTAGATCACTGAACAAACATGAGATTAATAAACCGGTCATTGAGAAAGAATTGCTTGCTATACATTGGGCAATCAATTTTTTCAGACCATATGTTTACGCTAGAAAATTTAAAGTAGTCACGGATCACAGACCTTTGATCAGTCTGTTTACACACAAGAATCCTTCATCGAAATTAACTAGAATAAGGTTAGATCTGTCAGACTATGATTTCGAAATTATATATAAACAAGGAAAAAGCAACACTAATGCTGATGCATTATCGAGGATAAAAATTGATTCTGAAACATTAAAAGCCATGATACCTACAACGGTAAATATCGTCACGAGAGCAATGAAGAAGAAAGAGGAAACAAAAGACGTCGAGATAAATAACAACGCAGAGATGGATAAGGGTGGCCAACTTTATGCATGGAACTGCACCTCGATATCTGAAGTGAGGAATCTAAAGAATTTAAAATTTATTATATATGAAAGTTTGCAGAATGATAATAATAATGATGAATTTAAGACATACAGCGATAATCCACTTAAGAACTTAGGTTCTATGAAGGAGAAACTGGGATGTAAATCAAAATATAAATTAGCGCACAAAGATAAAAATAATTATATATCAATTAATGATAAAGAAGTTTTAGTACAATACAGTGATAATCCACGTATGAATTTAGATTTTATGTTGGAGAAGCTGATATTTAGCATGCATGCAGAGAATATAGAAAAATTAGCGCTCAAGAGTAATGATGTAGTATTTACTCATATCGATATGAATGAATTTAAAAGAAAATTTACCGAACTGCAGTCGGATTTAAATAAAATAAATAAGCAAACGAAGTTAAAAATTATAATATATGACGCGCCGTTAAGAATTGAAAACAAAGATAAAATGCTCGAAATAATAAAAGAATTCCATGACACCAAACATTATGGTGGTCATGCTGGTATTAGAAGAACAATAGCTAAAATAAAGCAACGTTATATTTTCAAAAATTTAAATAAACTGGTTAAAAATTATATAAGTAGATGCGAATTATGTACTAAGAATAAGCAAATTAGACATGTAAAAGAAAAATTAACCTTAACTGAGACTCCAAAGACTAGTTTTGAGATCATTTCAATGGACACAGTAGGTCCATTAAGGCTAACAAACACGAACAGGTACATACTAACCATTCAGTGTGAATTAACTAAATTTGTAGAAGCTATCCCCTTAGAGAATAAAGAAGCGAGAACAATAGCGAAAGCCTTAGTAGAGAAGTTCATTCTGAAATATGGTAATTTCAAAATTTTAAAAACAGACATGGGCACTGAATTTGTGAATGAGATTATGAAACACGTATGTTCATTCTTTTCAATCTCGCACGTAACTTCAACACCTTATCACCACGAAACCCTTGGTTCCATTGAAAGGAATCATAGAGTTTTGAACGAATACTTACTTGCATTCACAAACGACTATAACTGGGAAGAATGGATCCCCTACTTTGTATTTTGTTACAATATAACTCCTCATACGGATACAAACCATTCTCCTTTTGAGCTAATTTTCGGTAGATTAGCTACATTACCAACTGACGAAAAATTTACAACTAGTGCACCAGTATACAATCTTGACGACTATGTTCAAGAATTAAGATATCGCTTACAACAAGCACACGCTAAAGCAAATGAACTCCTACACCTAGCAAAGATCAAACGTAAAGAATCTTACGATCTAAACGCAAATCCCATAGAGTTGAAAATTGGAGAATTAGTCTGGTTAAAAGCTGGTGATCGAAAGAAACTCGATGCACCCTATTCAGGACCCTATGAGGTCATAGATATTAAGGAAACAAATGTAGAGATAAGAAAGGGCAATATAATTAAGAAAATACACAAAAATAGATTAAAGAAATATAAACCCATTGAGGATTGAAAATAATAATAATCGACATTTATTATAAACAATGAA